>JAECMU010260798.1:0-12134 GCA_016106625.1 Dracogyra subfuscus | reverse complement strand
GGTCGACCCCCAAAACCCTCCCCCTGCACACGCGCCTGCCATATCAGGAAATATGGCCGTTGGAGCAAACAATTACATAGCCTTGGTCAGTTGGTGTGGCTAGCCACTGTCTGGTTCGGAAAACATTCAGTTTTAGGGAGACGTCGTACTCTTAGAAAAGTGTAAACCTTTAATCGCGGAAATGTGTAAATACATCATCATAATATATAGTTAAATGTCGGCCAGATAAATCGGTTGAAGTATCTGTCGGGGTAAATGGATTTGTGCTCTTTTACCCCGAGTCGAAGCACACAGAGGACACATAAAAATCCATTTGCCCCTCGTGTTGTTTCTACAACTTATACTTTTTTATTTACATGGCATTTTGATACTAATGAAAACTAGATCATTTATGGCCTAGGGTCTAGAACTTTATTACACTGGGTACTATACTCAGGTTAAATCATCATTGGACAAGGAAGTCGCCAAGCACACATTATGTACATTATGTATACACAAAATGCTAGCATTGTTCTCCCGTTTACGCCCAATAGGTGATAATACCACTGTCTCGTCAATGTCATCAAAGTTCTCCATTATTAAAGGAAATTTTTGATAAAATGTTTTGAAACTTTATTGAGTAATGAGAGGGATCCTGGGCGCTGCCATGTTGAATCACGTGACTAATTACGGCGTATAGATTGGATAAATGGATTTGTCGGTATTTGCGAAAAATCATACCCGTCACTTGTTGGTTTCTGAAACGAATCATGGAATTGTTGTGGGTTTTATGAGGTAGGTGTCGGCTTTTGCAAAGAAACAGATATGCTGTCAGTACTATGTAATGGTCGCCATGGTTTATTTTCGACCAAAATGGCGTTTGTCGGTTTTTGCGCCTGAACTCTTCAAGTGTTTCCTTATATTGTATCACTCACACTGTCTTCCCATTGAGTGCAATAAATGTGTAAAACCGCACATTTGAAACCCCAGCTCTCACTGCACCAAACCTTTTTACTGCATCATGCAGTGTTATTTAGAGGCATGATACAAGTAGTTAGCACATCAACTTACTTGTAGAATGCATGGTTACTTGAATACTTTCAAATGTGTGCAAATATCCAAACTACAAGTAAGTTTACATGATAATTTTAACTTACGACAACTGAAGATGTCCATTATGGTAAAGTTGAATTATGTTAGTGCTTTGCCTTTGCTATTAAATTTGTTATGCAGACAAAAACAAAACATTAATATTTCTTAAAATATAAGTTAGCCTGCTGTAAGACAAACAATTCATAAAAATTATTTCTCAGCCATAATTTTTGATAATATTTTTTTTTTATTATATTAAAAAATACACAATTGTTTTAAAAGCCTATCTGATCTACTGTTATTGGAATGATTTTTATGGGCAGTCTAATACCTTAGCAAGGACCTGTGTTTTGTGGAAGGCGACTCCTTTGCTTTCCTGTTGTTTAACAAAAACCTGGAGCTGAACATTCTCTCTCCATGTGACAACTGACCGTCTAGTAATTAAACAAAATGATTAAGCACATTCAAAACAATTAGGGGAGAGGGGACATTAATGACAGCATGTACTTTTTAAGCATGTTTTTAGGATGAGGGTAGCTGAAAGGAACATTTTGTACACATGTTTATATAACAAATGGTTCCTAAAACAGCATGTTAACACAATATTTTAAAAACTATCTGTATCAATTAAATCCCGTGATTTTTTTTACAAAAATTATAAAACATATTTTAATCAGTCTTAGCTTCCAAGTATAAAAGTCAAAAAAATAAAAAAATAAAGGAAAAACGCTTAAATGTTTAAAAACTGATGAATCATAAAAAAATTTCAGATTTAATGTTGGCCATTTTGTATTACATTGTAGCTATGAATTTTATACAGTTATACTTTTATTTTATATTAATCATTTCTCCATCACATACTGACAAATTCTAGATATATAAACCTCAACAACTGTCGACATTTGTCTTTGAACTTGGCGTCAACAACAGCACCCACTTCTCGCATATGTCTCACATAGGTCCTCCAGCAGGTCAAGGTCACCTTGTACAAAGTGCAGTTATGGAAAATAATTGCCTTGTGAACCTTTTGACTGGAACATCTTTTGTGCATGTGGTACTGCAAGAGAGCAAGAATAACTGCTGTTGATCTAAGATAAAAACATAACAACAGTTAGATTAATGAAAACATCTCCAATTATTAATACGGGTACTGTTCAACCTAGAGGCATTTTGATAAGGATGTGTGGGGAGGGCAATATTTGCCATTTGGGAAGAAGATGCCAATTAACAACCAGTTAAGTTATTTGCCTAGCAATTGCCTTCAATTGTCTTTAAAGACTACACAATCATGACAGTATGGTGTGATTATATACCACATATAAGAGTTGTACAATAATGTAAAAACCTGTTTCCATGATTTCAATGTTTTTGACAGAAGAGTTGTACAATAATGCCGGGCTGCTTTTACTTCATTCAATTCACTGAAATAAAGCAAAAATTAAAGTATATTGAAAAAAAAAAAAGACTCAACATAAGAATTTTTACCGACTTGATTTTTCCTAATTTGAATTAAAAAACAATGATCAATTTATATATTTTGAATAAATGTTTTACAGTTCCTCAGGATGAGACACATTACTGAGAAAAGAACAATATAAGGCAAAGCTAATAAAGAATATAATAATGTACAAATATTACATATACAGTGGAAACTGGCAAAACCGGACCCTGATTATCCCGGATTCCTGTCTCCATCAGCCATATTTGGTCCCGAATTTACATGTATGTATCCTTTAAAAACCGAATCCTGTGTACTACAGATACTGGATCGATTTTTCTTTGTTAAATAACCTTGACAAACCGTAATAACAACAAACTCAGCTCACCACCTGGCCGGACCTAATGTGACCTGTTACGCAACATTGCATCTCAGACCAGATATTCTGGCTTTCGGCTAATTAGACTTTGATTGGTGTTAGTTGTATCGGTCGGTGTTGTCTGACTATCGCACCTCAGAAGCTTAATCGCATTTTAGATCTTCACTATGAGGTTGGACAAAATCTTGTTAAACATTTAGTATATCCAAGCACACACATTAAAAGTAGCACTCACTGTCACATTTAGATTGTAATTTAAAACTCAGCTGCATAGATTTACAATGCATGTAGTTAGTTATTTATTTCAAAGATACAGATATATACATGCACGCCAAAATTTTATTAAAATTATTACTCGGAATACATCAGGCATTTTTCAAGGTGTAAATGAAATTGGCCAAGATGTTCCGAATATTTCCAATGAAATTGAAGTGAAGTACTCTAACGTGTTATGAGTTTCTAAAAACATTTCTCACAATAGTGAATCTTCTGAAAAACGGATCCTGTCGAAACCGGACATATTCAAAGGTACCGTGGTGATCCGTTTTTGCCAGTTTCCACTGTATATGTTTACTACTGAATATAGTCTGTATAGTTCAAACATTAAATATATTGGTAATATTCGTATTGCAGTATTGCAGACAAAATATAAAAATTAAAAGCTGTAGGTTTTTAACAACTTTATAATAATACCTACTTGAATCTGAGTTGACGAACATAATCTTTCCAAGCCAAAAAGTGCTTCTGGCATATGCTCATATGAAATTGTTGAATAGCAACAGTCTGTTAAAAGAAAACAAAATTAAAATATAAAGACAAATTAACTGATAAAACTATAAAAGCAGACATAGATGGAGAATGAAGAAGCATTGTTAGAGTACTGCTACAGCAATACATGTTCCCTTTCAGGCCTACCAATTCAAGGAACGTAAATCACCATGAAAGTTAAACTTGATCAGTAACAGTATGTGACAAAGCTATATACAATATATGTCATCTCAACATCTTCAGGCATTGCAAAACAAAAGTTCTGAACATTTTCATATCTCCCAATTTCAAGGGCCATAACTCCATCAAAAACAGATAAATTGCCAAGAAAGTCAAACTTGATCGGTAAGAGTACATGATAAAGATAATACACAAAATTTCAGCTCAATATTTTAAGGCATTTAAAAAAAAACATCCATAAATTATATACAGACAGGATGGAGATAAAACCGATTGACCCCTCCGGTTGAACTGGTAGGGGACTAGTATCTCTATAGAATGCACTGAGACAGGCTTTCTCTTTATATTCTAAATATGACAAGTTGAATGGTAGATGGAGAGAGGGCAATGTTCCAAAGCATAGAAACAGAATCTAGATTTTAAGTGGAATGATAGACAAATACTTTACAAGAGTTAATCAATTTTTGCCCCTACATTATTGTAGATAATATGTAGATATTTATATAAAAAAAGGAAATGAGCATATGGCAACAAACAACAGATAAATGTTCAAAACTTTCAACTATCATTTACCTCTTTTTCTTTCTGTGCTAATTCTTCTGATGTCCTAGATTTCCACAGCAAAAACAATCTAGCTTTCAAGACATCTTCACAATGAAGAATTGCCTAGACAAATTTCAAATAAAGCAGTTATTTAGTTAATGTATGCAACATACACATTAAGCAATTTGTTTTACAAGAAAAAACAATGAATGAATGAATGGAACAAATGAAAAAACGAACAAAGAAACAAATGAATGATTCCCCAGCACAAACACCCAAACCAGAGTGAAAAGGTATACAGCATGTGACGTAAATCAAAAGACACTCTTACCAGCCTTTGAAGCATTCTATTCTCTTTACTTCTTTCCCATTCAGTTTTCCACTGTTCAAAGTACTGCCAACAAAGACTTTCTCTGTAAACAAGTATAAAACATTACATTTGGCAAAAGAATAAAAAATAAAACTTTTGAATGCTAAAAAAAGGATCTGAATAAAAAAAGGATTCTAATGTAATGGAAATGACACACTACTGGCATTTGTGAACAAGGTCTTCACATACAGTGAATAATCCTATTCTTAAAAAATGTCAAGTCAAAAGTAGGACAAACAACTCATCAATGTTATATCCAGCATGAAGGCAGTTGATTTCCCTACACTTTACCCAACACTAAAAAAACCTGCTATGGCCTTGCTTATCTTATGTTCTAATTTCAGATAAAATTAAAACGAAGTATACGTACCATGACGAGTTGTAAATTTTGTAACAAAAGAAGTAATGAACAGCGTTCTTTCTCAGTTAAATTACTACAAGAAGTTAAAATAGAGTATCCGAGTGTAGTAGAAAAAGATGTTTCTCTACAAGACAAAACAAAAATATTATTATATATGCTCTAACTTTCTAAACTGCACAGCTTTCTGTGCAAGTTCTCTTTGGTTCTTTTCCATCTGGGCAAACACACGCATCCTGAAGATACACAGTGACATCATCTGCTGGTAGAAATGTGCATCTGCCTTGATGTACTGTGTCTGAGAAATAGAGATAATGGTAAAGGTATATACAAGTACCAGGTATCAACAATTCAGTACTTAATCTGACCAAGACAGTTTACTCACTTAAGAAAATCTTACTGGAGATATGACCTCAGTACAACATCAAAGGTCTCAAACTGAAGGATAAATAGTAATATAATTTATAAAGGTGTTCTTAATTTTCTTAATCACTGTGCAATAGGCTCTTGTCACATGCTCTTTATTCTCTCTGTCTCTGTCTCTCTTTCTCTCTCATACTTGTCTCTCTCTCATACACAACACACATACAGACAACACACACACAAAAAGAAAGAATGCTTTATTTAACAACACTCAACACATTTTATTTATGGTTATATGGTGTCAGACAGATCACACAGATATTGAGAGGAAACATGCTATCACCACTTCATGGACTACTCTTTTTGATTAGCAGCAAGGGATCTTTTATAAGCACCATCCCACAGACAGAATAGTACATACCAGAGCCTTTGATATCCCACACTGGCTGGAATGAGAAATAGAGATAGACAGACACACACACACACACACACACACACACACACACACACACAGACAGACAGACACGCACATTATAAATTATACTCTTTTGAGTACAGGCATAATTATTTATATATAATTATACAATATCAAGCCATGATTAAAGGCCCCCATCCATGACCGTGGTTCTGGAGATAATTATAAATTATTAATACAAAAACAAATTAAATTGGGTCAACAGCTTAAGAGCTCTAGTTATTGTCTTTCCAGTTTTATTTTGACAAATCGTCCATTTAAAGATTACATCAAAATGAGTTTATAAAAATCCAGTAATGTTGTGTATTTTTCACAAACATGGACCTCAATCACAATTGGTTTGGGTTTTTTCAATTGGTATTAAAGGCATTTTGTCACGAATTTAAGGTCCTTATTTCTCAAATGTTTTATAATAAATGAAAATTCATTGTCATAATTCAATTATTTGTACAAAATGTCCTTAAGTCGAATATGTTGGTTACTTTAATGGTTGAATAAGTACATTTAAGGACAGATCCAATATACATTTTTTCAGGTAATACTTTGTTAGGCCATTTCATAAATCAGTGGTCTGTGACAATATTCCTTTAAAATATTAAAAGCATATAAATTTTAAAAACATACTTTCCTCATGCGCCTCCAGTGTACATACTGAAGCCAGGATCTCACACACCTTTTCAAAATGACACTCCTGAAATTAATTCAGAATTATATAAATATTTTGATAAAATTAATATGTCTATCAACAAAACTATCAAATATTGAGCATTATCACAGAAGAATTTAAAATGTACAACTTTTAGCTTTCTGAGAGTACTGCTAAAGCAATAATGTCTCCTACCAGACCCTAAGTTCAAGGACCATAATTCTGTCTAATATGGATCAATTCCATAGTACCCATTGGTTGGGACTAATCAAATTAATCTGAATCTAAACTAGTAACAAAGAGTACAATTAAAATAATTCTATAACTTACAGAGTGTGTATTATGTGCTGGTCATAGTTATTGAGAATCTCTCTTTTAATTCACATGGAACAATACTAGACTCTCACACAGATGGTTCCAGGTTCAAATCTTCTCAATAGAGCTGGACTTATCTCTATCACTTATATTGCATGGTATTAATTTTACATTTGAATCTGTCAATATATTTCTAATTTTATCCTGTCTGTCACTAAATTAGTAAATTCAAAGCTGGACAAAACAGTATGTTAGTAAATCTATTAAGTGATATCCATAATGACATTCTAGTTCTATTGGTTTTGTAAATATACCTTAAGTGCTTTCTTGCAGTTGTTGTTTTAGACATCATGTGAAGTTCTGTCCTTTGTTCCCAGTGATCAGACCACCTGGTCCATGCCCTGCTCATCAACTAAGAAACATAATACATCAACAAATATCACTCTAACTAAAACTGAATGCCAGGTTATGAACAAATTAAGATAGCCATGGACAATAAATAAAATAGTATTGCCACAGCAAATCTTAAAACGACATTGTATGCTGTGAACATTTAGTTCTTCATTGTAAGGTAACTATTATTACAGCTGTAACATGCATCATAACTGAATACAAAATTTGAAATAAAGATTAGTTTTTTTTAAATAGTCCTCAATTTATGATTTTCATCAAATATGCAACATGTTATTAGTCTTAGAGTTAGATATATCACAAACAGAACACATATTCCTATTTAACAAGAAGATTACATCTAAAATTTCAATAAAATGGAAAATTTGTTTTAAACATACTAAACATTTTAAGGTACTAAAACTTTCCTTGAAGGTATCAAACATTTTTGCAGGTTGTAAAATGACTTAACAAATGTCTATCCTACATACGTGGCTCATTCTCAGTGCATCTGCCATCTGTATTCTAACAAGCCGCACTCTGTGCTGGACGAGGTTTAGTCTGAATGCCGTCAAGCCCAGCGTCAGCTGATTGTGCCGATAGTGCAGATAAGCCATCCTCTCCTTATTCCTCTTTTCTTTTCTCATCTTAACATCTTAGTATATAGGAAAAGGAGCTGTCAACTGATATAGGCTTTTGTCAAATGGTTATTTTGTGTTCTTTTATATAAAAATGTGCCAAATGGAAATAAAGTTTTGTATATGATGTGGTGGAATTTTTGCTTATTAACACAATAAAATATAAATACTTTAGATTTTTCTGGTTGTAATACTACTATGCATTACTGGACACATTATTACATTCTAAAGAATATGGTAAAGAGGATACAGAATTTCCAGCATGTGAAAACTTGTCTTGTCTTGAATCCACGAGCCAGAGCAGTCATGTGTTGCTGATTAGCTGCCAGACAACGCCGCGCCTGTAACCTTTTGTGCCATACATTGAATATTCTCATCTTCAAGGAACTGTGGTAAAGGTTCACTGCATAGGCTGAAAATATATAGCATTATTTCTTAAAGTTCTTAAATGAGAAAAAATACATTTATTTGAGTAGACAAAATTTGAAATGAAATCTGAATGGTGTATAATATAGCGATTACAAACAACCCAACTTTGCAGTTTTAGGCCATGATGCATTAATTTTGCTGTAATGTACAATATAAGCCACAAACCCATTTTGCAGTGTGTTGTCTAAGACCTCGGACAGTGAGACACATCTCAAGTATTTAGTTGTACTTAGTATTATAACATTACAAATCTTGTAAACTGCAATAATTGTCGACGACATTCATTAATGAAAACAAACAAGTTTCTCAAAACTTTACTAATAGATGTGCTCACCATTAGTAAAGGTTGTTTAACATCGATAGGTAAGACTAACTAGCTGTTCTAACTATCCACATAAATTAGATATACATTTAGGTAACTGTTAATATGCTCGCTCAACATGCAAGGCCTCTATTAAGTCCGTTTATTTTTTTAATGACAACTCTAAGAGTATATAGAGGATAATAAACGAGTTACTATTTATTATCAAATTTATGTCCTGAGTGAAATCATTTTAAGTTGTCGCAAGCTTTAGCGAGTGACAAATGAAAATTATTTCACAAGGGATATATAAATTTAATAATAACTGGTACAGAGTTTGTTATTCTATTTATTACATCACCTATCCTTTATTTTCAACACTCATACATGAAAGCCAACCTGTATGGAAACGATATAAATCACTTTCCGCACTGTTCTGAGAATTGCTATTACTTTGTATTTTAATCATGTTCATAAATAATTAAAAACCCCAAAAGTTCTCTTTATTCTGCTACATATTCTATTAGGAATTGCATTAAAATGGCATTTTGTTATAAATTTAACACCAATAAACATTGAGCTGTAAACACAAACTCTTTAAACTACATGACGTCATGTTGTGTGTTTGCCAAATCATTATGACGTCATATTTAGTACCGACAAGGTCATTGGTTTGTAAGCGTTAAATTGTCCAATAGTATTATTCGTTAGACCAATGCAGAATATTTCTCACTGAGAAAATATGGAAAATATTTTCCCTTTTATAAGTGACCGCTGGGGTAATAAAGTGATTTATTAATCATCAGCTACTGGATGTCAAACAATTAATAATGCTGACATATAGTCTAAGAGAGGAAACTTGATACATTTATCAATCAACAGCATGGATTTTTAAACTATACTTGGCCTTTGATATACCAGCTGTGGGGCAGTGGTTGGGATGGGGGAAACCAGTAAGAGAATGGCTTTACCAAAATGGTTTTATCATATAACCAAAGCACCTCAGATAAGAGCTCTACCAACTATTTGCAGAGTATGACAAATCTTTTGAAAAGTCACTAGCCACAGGGCTAGTGGGTTTGTGAAAACCACTAGCCCACCATGATAAAGCACTAGCCCAAATTCCTGATCAATTATAACTGGATTTTTATATAATGTTTGTAACAATACACATTTACAAGTATAACAGTAAAATAAAACAAACACTTACATTCTGTTGTAACTTTCAGTTTTTGTTGTTTTGTACATTTGGTTTTTTGAGCAAACTCATGGTGGATATCTAAACCCACTATCAAAATAATTAAATTTAAATGAGGGTACTAGTGTGACGGTTCAGTGTATTCGGTAGTGGGTTACCGTTATACATTTAGGACCCTACTATTTCAGTCGCCAGGAAACGGTGATGCCAATTTCTCAGGGTCATGCCGATATCAAAAGAATATAACGGTGACATCTAATCCATTTTTAATTGATGAACAAATAATACCATCTTGTATCGGCAGCTGTGACGCATTATCCACGGTCTGAGTACACATAATGGGCCAAGCCGAGTGCGGTTATCATTAAAGTACATTCTTGTCAGCGAAGTGTTAAATTAGAATACAGTAGGTAAATAAAACAAACACTGAAATTCAAAGCATGACCGGGGTTTACTTGATTGAGATTAACCTGTCGTCGCGATTGGTGATTTCCAAGTTTTAGCCTAAAACATATGTGCGAGATTAACTACCACGTGACGTGTCCAACCAATCAAAACACGCATGTCATTAGACTTATTTCCTGTGCCAGAAAGTTGAAAGGGAAAAGTAAACAATGCATGCTGTAACTGGTGATGTAGAGATAGCATGTTACTGCAGTTTGCAGACATAGTTCAAGTAGATTATTATTATATACTGATTTCGATGTTGATATTAATCGAATTTATTAATTGACATTTCAGCCCAGAGAAAAAGAAAAAAACACACACGATCGAGCGATGAGGGGTGGAAACCACTAGCCCTGCAGGCTAGTGGTTTTGTATTTCTCACTAGCCCAAACTTAAAAACCACTAGCCACGGGCGTCGGGCTAGCGGATTTGTCGAACTCTGCTATTTGTCACTATGATAAACTCCAAATCATCTCTGAACAACGTGAATCATGCACCTTTGTTTCGCACTTTGACCAGCCTGGTCTTCCAGTAAATGATCCAGGCATTCCAACTCTTGAAAACAACAGCTTGATCATAGTGTCTCTCCGCTACTTCCTTCTGTTTTGTCACGTTCTGCCGTCTCAAGAATGCATCTTGCCATATGAGCCAGTGCTGAATGAATTACAATTTTTAAAATTCTACAACTGCATAAAACAATATTTTGACAATAAATATTTGTAAATAACACAAAAAGTGTACACGCAAAATTTACAATTATCTGTTATACCTAACCCTGTTAAATTATTAAATTTAATGCTTACAATGAAAAACAAAATAAATTGTCTTGAAAGTATGAAATAAATTTAAACTGCTACATTTACCAAAGGGCTGTCAAACAACAACATAAAAAACCCTTTATGAAACAACCAAAAAAACTATGTTTATTCAAGGTCTGTTGCAGTATCCATTATGTTACAAGTAGGAAACTGTTTATTCAAAGCATGCGTCTAGGTGAATTACTTTCCTTAATGATGTAATTAACTAGTAATGTAACCATCACATTTTAGCACAAAATGTAGCTGGCAATGAAAATGATAAGATGCTGACTTATTTAGAAAGGTCTGGTCTATTGTGACATACTTGTGCTTGGACTCTGTATGCCCAAAACTGCATTGCTAGAGATGACATGTCATTTTGTTCTGATGCCAGTCTCAGCTGCTGTCTCCATTGTTTCCAAGCCATTCTAAAAGTTTTTAAAAATACATCTTATCTATAACCATAATGGGAAATTGTTTTTGTAGACAGTCACAACAATAAAAGTTTCCTTTCATCCATGCAACTGTTGTATTTGCATTAGTCCATATATTATTTTAAGTTTGATCATTGTATTAACTTAATGGCATTGAAAATAGGGGTTTGCCAGGGTATCCTTACATGTTCAAAATTAATGAAACTTAAACAATAGGAGAATAAAATGCACAGTAGCATAACCATATATAAACTACTGATCTATTTATCAGGGTTTAGTGAACAATGAACTACATGCTATAGAATTAAATACATTAACACATATTATGTACCTGACACAGGACATCTTGTTAAAGGCCTCTGACTGCACTGACACATATCATGTACCTGACACAGGACATCTTGTTAAAGGCCTCTGACAGCACTAACACACATCATGTACCTGACACAGGACATCTTGTTAAAGACCTCTGACAGCGCTAACTCATACCATGTACCTGACACAGGACATCTTGTTAAAGGCCTCCGACTCCACTAACACACATCATGTACCTGACACAGGACATCTTGTTAAAGGCCCCCGACAGCACTAACA
>JAECMU010260793.1:0-13265 GCA_016106625.1 Dracogyra subfuscus | reverse complement strand
CAAGTGAATACTGGTCATCTCCATTCAACTTTTCCCCCCCAGTGATACTGGTCATCTCCATTCAACTTTTCCCTCCAGTGATACTGCTGATCTCCATTCAACTGAATTTAAATCTGTGCTCTTTTTCTTTTCTTTTTTCGTTTTGTTTCCAATCAAAATTGTTCATCACATAAATGTGGTGCCTGTAGGCCAGCAAATTGTTTAATTATCAATTGTGATAACAAATATACTAATCTGGAAATCTACTAAAAACAAGATCTTCGGCCTTCTAATTTCAGATATGGGTTGGGGTTTTTTGGGGGGTGGGGACCTTTTTATTCAAGTTCATCTTTTGTGACAGAGGTAACTCATACAGATGGTTTTGTTACTTCAGATGAGCTGGTGTAAAGATTAAAATATTTGGCATTTCATTAGTGCTCATCTCACTTATATGTAATATGTGTTTCCGAAAATATGCACAATATCTTATGTTACCTTCTTTAATTTTTTTTAATTTAGTTACATATTCATGTAAAATGGTAAAAATAATGCATTGAAAAAGTAAAAATGGTGCGGGACATATTTTTTTGGATTGAGTTTCAGAGAACTCCTTGGAGGAGGATGCCCCAATGAAGGCGATATTTAAAATGCACATACCAAAACATTAACTAGCCTGAGGTGGTCATCTAGGGAGTGTCCATATGTATTTGTGTAGGTTATATAATGTACTGAAGGTATTTGGATAGCTCCACATAGGTACGTTTTGAAATGTACTTGCTTTGCTTTTTGTATTGTACTTTTCCCTGCAGCTCTTTACACTGTGGTTTTTCATATTGGTTTATTTTTAGTATAAATCAACATTTTAACTGTTTGATGCCCAGAAGCTGATCTTGTATTTTTGTGCCAGTGTGTCATCCCGACAATAATTAAATTTCAGTTACATTCATTACAATATAACCATTGGTCGAGACGAAGAAACATGAGTTTGTTAATTTCTCAGTGAACATTTGGTCTTATTGAGCATTATTGTTTATGGACCAGAAATAATTCTAAATAAAGTATGTGTTATTATTAGGAAGTGTGATTCATATCTGATTATAAGTATGGTCTGTTATTTTAAATTCATCTGGGTATGAAAAAAAATCATCTGTGAACTCATGTTTGCTCATTCTTGGGTGAACATAAAAGACATAACAGACTATCTTTAATTTATTCATTCATACCACATATTATGAATGTCATTAAAGACACAGACCCCAGTTTGAACCCCATTAAAATAGACACTAAGTTTAGTTGATATAGAAACCTGCAACACATTTGGATACAGTGATAAGAGGAAGCTGAAATGTGTAATGGGAAAATATTGTCTTAAAAATATCTTGTCCCATTAATGATTACTTCTCAGATGAACATGCATTTTTTTAATTATGGAAAGTGCATTTTGGGGTGTTCCAAAAGCACTTCAGGTGTATGGAAATCTTGTGAAAATCTTCTGAATGATATGTAAATATTTCTAATTTAAATGATCATAAACTGCTTTAACAGTGACAAATGTATTGTTTAAAAACTAGGTTCTGTCGGGTAATTACCAGTCATTATGTTATGGAGAACTAGACTATAGATTGACTTGAAATTTTGTCGTGTAGTGTAAGTGACTGGGAACACCCTGCCTACAGCCATATACAGAGGGCTACCAGGGGTATAGCTTGGCATTTTCAAGTGGTACAGACCCTAAGTGCAGTCCTCAAGTACAAGTGGGTCAGGTCAGGTCATAGAATTTAACATGCACATTCAGAGCAAGCTGTTATAGCACACGTACAAGTGTTATATATGCATGCATTTATTTACATCCTATATTTTGATTTTTAAAAATGTAATCTTGTTGCGCAGCTGTGTACATGGAAGCTAGTCCTCTGGCCACATTTAGTATTTGTTTATCAAACTGTTTAAATTGTCCATTTTTTTTATATTTTCTAACATAATATGCCATCTTCTGAAAACAATTCTTCACAATGTGATCCCTGATCTACTATTTGTCTGATTTAGAACACTTCAATGTTATTGTGTTCTATCTTTTCTTTAAAATTATCTGTAAACACTGGGTGGAATAATGTATACTTGTTCATTTTCAGTAAAGTCTAGGTTATCATTGTGACATTTATATGAGAGACAAAATCTTAGAACTTGTGCAATCATCTGTGATAGTCTTATGCATACTACTGATAATTACTACTCCTACATACTACTAATACTTGAAATTGTGTGGTAAAAATCTAACCCATTTGTTTTGTTGATATTCTTAGCTGATCAAATTATTTCACATTATGAACTTAATTAAATTAACAACGGTAATTTACATGTAGATTTTGTTTTCATTGCTGAGACCACATTTTTGTATTTAAGAAAAAAACCAAAAGTTTATTGTGCAACTGCAGGAAGCATTATTTATGTTTTAAAATATTTTCAAGAAGCATCAATGTATAAAAATTACAGCCTTATCCTTCCAGTTACCTCACTCTTGATACCACGGATCCATTAACAGTTCACTTTGATGCTTATTTTGAAACTTTCATACAGGTTATTCTGGATAGGTATTCGAAGAAAATTGTCACGTTGCTGCTTTGTTTAAAATGTTTTGCATTGACCTCTTCTGTTCTGCTCAGGATACACATGTCGGCTTCCGTTTATTTGGGACACAGTTGCAGCTTGTAATCTTTCAACGGCAGGATGTTCAATTAAAACAAGACGAGAAAAGGGGTAGTTTGCTTCAAAACATTCTAACATGGTGATACTCACGGCAGTCTTAGAACAATTAATGGAACATGCTGGTGGTTGGTGAGATTTTTTACCGTGTGTGGGTTTTTTGGGGGTAATATTTGTGTAGCTTTGTCTAAGGTGGATTTTAATGCCTTGCGAGAAGTTTGGTACGCCGGGAGGGATGTAACTGGAAAGATGGCCTACTCTTGATTCAGCAGAGTTACCAGTCTGGCTGTGGTATGGTATTCATGTGTTAACATTTCTTGCTGCTTCAGAACGATACAGCCGCTGATACTGGACCAGAACTACATCAATGTGAAGAATCAAATCATCAAAGCAGAGCGCAGGGTCCTCAAAGAGCTTGGCTTCTGTGTGCATGTAAAACATCCGCACAAGGTAATTTTCCTTTTCAGTTTGGTGGTCGGGACATAGCCAAATGGTAAAGCCTCTCGCTTGATGCGCGGTCGGTTTCGGTTTTGATCCCTGTCGGTGGGCCCCATTGGGTTCATTCTCATTCCAGGCACTGCACCTCTATTGGTATATCGAAGGCTGTAGTATGTGCTATTCTGTCTGTGGGGAAAGTGCATGTAAAAGATGCCTTGCTACTAATGAAAAAATAGACCAGGTTTCCTGTCAAAATTACCATTGTTTGACACCCATTAGCCAATGTTTACTAAACCAATGTACTCTAATGTTGTCATTACCAAAACAAAAACTTTAACACTGATTTCAAGTCGTAACTTTATTAGTCATTCCTTCATAATGTACTTTGGGATTTACTTCAGTGCTAACTTGAGTTGCTTGCATGGCAGGATCGAACCATCTTAGTGGATCCAACAACTGGTTAGGATTTCCCCCTATTCCAACCATTGCACCACAAGTGGTCAAAGGCCATGTTATGTACTTTCCCGTCTGGGAAAAATTCACATAAAAGATCCCTTGCTGCATTGGGGGAAAATGATGTGTGTTTCCTCTATTGATTACTTGTCAGATTGACAATGTGCTCTAGTGGTGTCATTGAACAGAACAAATGTTCATTCCTTCGTGTAGTTTAGTATTTTGTTTTTGCCTTAAACAAAATAAAAAAGGCAATATATGAGTATTTTGCGGTGACCGCATCAAATATTTTGTTTAGCTCAGTAGTAAAAATTCAAGCCCTACTGAACTCTATCCACCACTTGGCTTCAGTCCTTTCAATATTGAGATGACAAAGTGTCGCTATAAATAAAAAAAATTGGGGAGTGTTTCGCAGATCTGTATGTGTATATGTATTTATATATTTTATGTGCATGTTTATATGTTTATGTACATACAATATGCAGAAGTATATGAGACGGGGTCAGGGGAGGCAACTGCCCTCCCAATGCTGGAAACTGGCTTAAAATTTGGTTAAAAAAATTAAGAGATATATCACTAAAATCACGTGTTGAGGCAAACTGGTTGAATTGAATGTATTAAGAATTTGCTGACACTTCAACATGTTTACTTTTTAGATTATTGTTATGTACCTGCAAGTACTCGATTGTTATGAGAACCGCAAACTAGTCCAATGTGCCTGGTGAGTATCAGTATTATTTTCATTTATCAAGCATGTTCGTTGTTGAAGTCTTGCCAAGTAACTGTTCTCGTTACAAATTGTGTTTGGTGATTATATATTTTTTAGGAGTGGAGGGATAGGGAGGGTTGGACTTGTGGATAATTTACTAGCTGTGGATTTGTAAATTGATGGTTCTATTGTTGTTTTTCCACCTTCTGTGTATGTGTAAACTGCCTGTCTGTCCTTTTGTACCTAACATGGTCCTCAAATAATAGACAATATCTGTATAGTTCTTGGGTAAATGTTTGTAATTTGGAAATGGGAAATTGTTATTTGGTGGTTTCACTAGAGGATGGGAGAAATTTTAAAACTCCCAAAATTACATTTAATATTGTTAGGGCTTTGTTATGTAAACGTAACTTTTCCAAATGCAAAAGCCTATTTTTTTATGTATAAATTATTGGACATTGTATCATTCCGCTTTTAGGTAGGTAAACAATTCTACAAAAATATCTCTACTATATTTAGTAACAAAAGTGCCAACATATTATTTCATCATTTTTAACTAGACGATTGGTAAATTGGACATCATATCATTCCGCTGTTAGGTAGGTAAAACATTCTATTAAAATATCTTTACTAGATTTAGTAACAAAAGTGCCAACATATTATTTCATGATTTTTAACTAGACGATTGGTAAGTTGGACATTGTATCATTCTGCTGTTAGGTAGGTAAAAAATTATATTAAAATATCTTTACTAGATTTAGTAACAAAAGTGTCAACATTTTTTTCTATGATTTTAACTAGACGACCTTTGAAGTTTCGCACCCGTCATACCCAGGTCAGAGGTCAGCACATGCACGATAGGCTCCTTTCACCAGTAATATTTATAGAACACATTAACCACAGTATTATCAATGTGGTAATAAAACATAACAGCTTGACCTTGAATTATGTAATCACCGAATCCGTAAGTTTACCCATTTTGCATTAATTTTATTACTGTACAAGCAAGTCGGTTTTGCTTATTTGTAACCATCACCTTTTACTTTTAAGGTATAGTTTATAAATATTTTTTTAAATTCTAACTGAAAGCACAATTTTTCTAAAGAACAACATTTTGCCAGTGACGTGTATTTAAACAAAAAGATTTTTCAGTTTGTTTTGTTCAGGTTGAAGGAAGAATGAAATAACAAATGTTAATCGAAGTAACCTAAGATGATGTGACAGGCTTGAAATTGGAAGTAAAATACAGCCTGCTAAGAAAAAAACATATGGCCTCTTGTAAACAGGGTGATGGGAGGGTTTCTGGAATAATGTTTGCAAAGTTCAGACCACAAAGATGTATTTTAAACCAATATTACAGAATCGCAAGCTAAATAACTAGATTCATGTTCAAGATCATTCTCCTCACATGTATCGGTTGAAAAATTACATCAAATATTTATTGTTTTGGGTGGGTTTAGCAGGTATATTTCAATTTCACCTGTTGTGAGGCCACAAACAAAAATGGGATTGCTTTTCACGGGCCGCTATTTCGAGCTGTCATTTATAAAACTGACACTGGTGATTCAAAATGCTAAATACTTTAGGCTATTTTTAATACTATATTTTACAAGTTTTGCAGAAGCCTCTGGATTGAAGTTACTGTTTACTTCACGCAAACAAATTTAACCCTTTGAACTTGTGCAGTATAATACAGAGGTGGGAATTCTCCTAGGATAGCTGTTTTCCTTGGCGGAACATTGCATTACCTCTCATTTTAATCGTCCTTTCCTCCAGATTTTAACCTAGGATTTCAAGAATTTCCAGGACTCCTCTAGATTTCCTCTTTTTTTGTTTGACAGTTCACCAATTCACACCCCTGATAATGGGCTGCCAGATAATACATTTTGACTGGTGCTTTGTTTGTAGGGCACATAGGCACATTGATCGATCTATTAATCATTGGCTATTGGATGTCGAATCTTTGTTAATCTAAGAAAAGCAAACTTTGATTTGCATATTTCTTATGGTGTTGACACTGTCGTGTTTGTCTGTCTGAAAACAGTAAAGCAAAAACAGAGTGCTTTGTCGAAATTTACATGCAAATAGTATTTTTCTGTTGTCTTAACAAAGTACACTTTTTTAACATGCATGTAGATCGTTCAGTCATTGTGTTGATGTTTTTGTTGTTTTTTTAATTTGCTGTTTTCATAATGTGCCCCTAACCATTATTCTCAGCTATATTGGTGTGTTATTATTTTTAATTTTTAATTTTAATTTTGGGAAAGAACAAAATAATCAAATTTGATGTTAGGCATATTTTTTATTTATTTGGTCGTGGTGTTAACTGTTTCCTTTTTGCCTACCCGCAGCCTAGATGGGGTAGCCATGTTGACTTGCTTCTTCCTCAAGTGACGAATGGTGAGCCAGCCTTTAACGCACTCTCACGCCAACCCCCACTCGTCTTCCAGTGATCGGCCACCGCAGATCTTCACAACTACCACAACACCAACATCCGTCAACAAGACTCCGCAAACTTGTTGCTACACACGAACAAGGCAAAACTCGGAACGGGACAGAAAACATTGAATGCCAGAGAGTTGTGGCTTCTTAAAGTGATAGTTATTGTGTCTAATCTGTAGGACAGGTTCAAAGCTTAGGAAAGCAATACTACGACGATAAGGAAAGTAATAACTTAAAATGACTTGAAGCAGAAAAGGTTTTGATGCTGTTGAGTGTTTTTTTTCAAATGGATAATTTGTTGCAACCCATTTGCGCTGAACACTTGACACAATGTGACCATTTTTGTCATAGTTGTGTTACTGTTATTTTTTCTTCTTTTTTTATTTTATTTTTTCCTCTTTTTTTTTTTAAAGTGTTTTTTTAACAAACAGTAGAACAGTAATGTTTGGTGTTAAATGCAAATCATTATTGCGAGATTTGAATTTAATGTGCGTGAAAACGCCACCGCTGTTTGATTCTACACTGTTTGGATCTTAGGCTGTGCAAGACCTTATGGAGTGGAGTTTGGGCGAGTGTGTGGAAGTGTGGGGAGATGCATTCCTCGGGCTGGATTCTCATTTATTTTTGTACTAATATCTTTACTTCAGATACCTTATCATGGTTAGTGGCTTAAAGGTAAGAAGAGGTGTTGGTTTTTTCTTTATAAAATTGCTTACTTAAGGAAAAATATGTTGGCACGTTTTGGTTATTAATTTTTTTAATTAATTTTTTAAATTATAGTATTATTATTTTTAAAAATAAATCTAATCAATTTGTTAAAATAAGACAGTTTGATAAAATATTAAAGACTATTCAGAATTTTAAGTGCACAGTGTAATTTCATTGAATAAAAAACAAATCTAAACCTAAACCCAATAGTTTCTTTTTATTAAATAAATATAAGGAATGCTTGTTAATGCCTTTCAGTAGTTGGCATATGTTTTGTAAATAAAACTTTTTCTATAATATGAAGATTTCTTCCCCAAGCTTTAATAGGTTATGAGGTAATACAGTGCACGGTTTTTTCCCAACTGATTATTTCTATAAAAGAGCATTTTTGATTTTCGTTGCATCCTTCTCATTTTGAAAATAATTTACATTTAATAATAACCTGCATGTGACAGTGGTAAAAATAGAACACATTAAAAATGGTTTGGGTTTTTTGTTTTTTTTCCTAGTGGTGTATTGACAAAATATAATTTAAAAAATACCAAAAACTTCTAAATATCAAACCTCAATATGGTAATATTTTAAATAGCTCCCATCATATAAGTTTAAAAAAAGAAGAAAATAAGGCGAAGTCTGTATGTGTGTGTGTTTATACTGTATAGTCAGTATTTCTCAGAGTTTACACTGCACTAAAGGTGGAAATGAGAAACATAAGGCACATTACTGGCAAGACATCGATAAGAATATCTCAATTTGTGTGACATCCAGGAGCTATTGTTTCATTTGATGTATGGGCCCAGGAGTGCGATACCTTTTCAGGAATTTAGTATAGAAATGTAATATATACAGAGAAGTGAAAAGAAATGTATTTATATTTTCTCTACAATATGTACAGAATAATATAAAAACAGTTGCTCTTAATTTTTTCAGTTTGTTTGGTTTGGGAATGAAAACTCTTTGATCCTGTGTATATTCCAGAAAGTTCGTAAACAAAGTGGCTTTTAGTAACGTTTGATTTCCCAAAAGCCGTTATCTTTTAATCTTTTATATGTTGAAAGCATTGGGCTAAGTTTAATGCATGGGCTTTGGCTCATTTTACATACATACATACATGTATGTCTGTAGTTGCACAAACTACAGCAATGTTGGTGTGGTAAATATAGTTATACATATGGAACACAAAGTAATTAATGCGAAAGGGATTCCTAGTAACTGATTGGTCTTCCCTGGATGTCATGGAAACATTTTAGTTGAAATAGGCTCTTGCCCTCAAGACTGGAAATGTATGTTCAACCTGAAGACCCAAGTTGTCTACTTTGTATTGTTGTTTGATTATAGGAACTACATGAACGACAGCTTCAAGACGAGTGCCTTTATGAAGTATCATCCAGAAACAATTGCCTGTGCCTGTATTTATCTCGCTGCAAAACAGTTGCAGGTTAGTGGCGCTGCGGGATTTTTACATGAAGAAACTTGTCTTGGCCTGTAGAAATATCACTTATTTAAACATGTTTAAATATTGTGTTTTGGTAGGTAGGCATTTTGGGGGGTTTTGTTTTGTTTTTTAGTAAATAAAGAATTTAGACATACATGTGGATGGGGTGAAGTATTATTATATATATATATAGAATAGAAAACAAGTGTACAGTATATGTATTTTAAAACAATTCATATATATGGGGGTTTTGGGGTGGGTTTTTGTTTTTGTTTTTTTCATAATGAAAAGTACAGCACAAGAATATATTTGTGAGGAATAAAACCCCAGGAATGGACAGAAAAAACCCACCCGCATCTTGTATACATTTAAGTTCATGAATGGAACATTCTGATAAACAAAAGGGCGGGGCTTCTAGATTATGGTAGCCCCACTCCCATGGCTAGTGATATTCAGTGTTGGGGTAGTAAATAATTACTATAACTAGCCCGATGGCTAGTGGGGGAAAAACCCTTGTCAAATGCTGCATTTACATATTGCGTAAATGTGAATATCCTGCCATCTCTTTCCACACCCAATCTAAGGAATTTTAACCTCAATCTCCCTCTCTAGGTGATGTATCTAATTATTACTATGAGTAAAATCGTATTTATTTAATGAATATTTAGCCATGGCTAGTATATTTTTAAAATCCCTGATCCCATGGCTAGTGAACTTTTATAAAATTCTAGAATACCTGAAAGGGTTAATTTCACTTTATGGAAACATCTCCGTACACTAGTCAGGTCATACAAGTTGACATTCTAAGACAAAGCTTTACCAGAACTTCATGTCGGCAGACTTGACTAGTAATTGAACAGTTTAAATGAATGAAGAGAGGTTTAAGAGCAAAATATCAACCATTCTTGAACCAAGACCATTTATAAAATAAAAGCCCTAGTTTGTGTGTATAATTAGAATGGATATGTACATGACAAATATGCTTGTTTCGTTTCTCTTCAGATTCCGCTGCCCAACGACCCGTCCTGGTTTGTGATATTTGATGTGAAGGAGGTAGACATTCGGGACATTTGTATCTCCCTACTGAGATTGTATCATAGATCGAAGGTATTTACATTCATGTTATAGCTGTAAGACAGATTCGATCATATATCTAGTCTGAATAAACTGACTAACTTGGCAGTAATTGTCACAACAGCTGTAGACTTGTAGCCATTTGTATTATGATTGTCTGGATTGACAAAACTGAAGTATGACAGATTGGTTTTCTTTGATCTTTTAGTTTGATCTTTTTTTACATCATAAAATTGTTAAAACTAAAGGTTTGTTTTGTTTGACATTACTAGAGCTCATCAATTTATTAATCAAATACTATTATTAGAGCTCATCAATTTATTAATCAAATACTATTGCAAACTTTTGGTGATATTTGACTCCCCTTAGAGCAAGGCTCAAACTTCATAACTGCTTCGGTGATATAAATAGCCATAGGTGGAGAACATCACTGACGGCACTTTCGTGCCTTCGGTAAATCTCAGTAATGGTAAAATGTATACACCTGAGGCCCAATTTCACAAAACATCGTAAGCCTGGTTTTGCACGTAAATCTACGATTAAACCACAATTCTTGCGACTATTATAATACAATGTAGTTTGAAATCCACATTCTATTCTATTTTGTCTTTAAAATGTTGCACTTTCCACGGTGATGACATTTTCAGCATAAAATGGACGTTTGGCATGTGTAAGTATATGCACGGTATAATTGCTAGTCGTAGACGTAAATTTATAATATTTTGTGAAATTGGCCCCTGGTGTTAGATTATCTGCCAATATTTAACATTTGCACAGTTAAAAATAAAGTAAAATAACCTTCCATTAATATTTATTTGCTGCAAAATGTCTCTCTTTAAAAACTACCATAGGCAGGCTCAAAATGTCTGTGGGAAACAAAGTTTTACGTTCAAGCTCTAGAGAATACCTCCTGCATTTTTCTTTTGGTTGTATGGGATTTTTTTTTTAATTGCACTTTTTTCACACAGGACGGTGCATACAACCATCTTTGATATGCCAATCATGGTTCACTGGTTGTGATGGGGGAAAAAACTAATCCGAGAATTAGTCCACTTACGTGGTTCAATCCTGTGTTGCAAGCGCCTTGGGTGAGAGCTTTACCAAATGAGTTAGATAGTGCTGAGGAGTGCTCGCCCAAGGCTCTTGCATCACACGTTCAATGGACTTATTCTCCTGATTACGGTTTTTCCCACCTCTGGATACATTCAACTGATTAAAAAAAACATGGTAAATACTATTTGCCGATTTGCTTTTAAATTATTAGTAACTCTTGCTAAACCGTTTGAAAATATAATTAGTGGTGTATTTAATGTTGTTGTTTCAGCCAAATAGCGATGAGCTGGAGAAGGTTGTGGACAAGGCCAAGAAATTGCAGGTCGAAGCCAAGCTTAAAGCAAGAGGACTGTCCGCAGAGTACGGCACACCTAATTCTACCTCAAGAACAAGTTAGTATTGCCTCTTATATAATTGATTGGTCTTTGCTGTCCGATTCCATCACAGGTGTTTCTTTATACTATTTCAGCTGGTCACTGAATATTAAATATCTGGTGTGCTCTTTGTTTAAAATTGTTTATTGTGTTTAAATATTGTGGTTAACAGGAATGTTTAGGATCAAACTGTATTTTGATTATAAATCTGTAAAAAAAAAACCGCCTTAAAAACCTGTGTTTTTGAATGTAGAAGACCGTTAGCTTTTAATGGCCACCATAATTATAGGTTTTTAATTTAGTTTGTCGTTGTTACCTTGACATACACAACTGTGATATGTTTGGACATCGTAGCTTATTGCGGTGGACTTCATATATTGGTTGTGTTAATGTTTCTGCTATTAAATTGATAAAATGTGCCACAAATGTGGTCTGTTTTCATCCAATTACATTCTTATTAAGTGAAAATAGAAATTGTTCTTTTTATAGCTGTGGTAGTTGCACTTGAATAGTGAAAAAATTCAACATGTATTAGCTTGATGTGATACATCTGCACAACTATTTAAAGCGTTTGTGGTTTGTTTAATATTTTTTATACTTAGTTGATTATATACATTAAAATATAATTATAATAATAATGGCTCAGATTTGAGTTGTGTAAATGTGATTTAATGTTGACCATTGTTTATCACTTGTAGATTCTCCGAAGAACGCCAGCCCAAACCCAGCAGCCTCGGTCAGCTTGAAGAGAATGAAAACTGAAGAGGACAATAGGTCTGAGTCTGGGTGAGTCTTTTTAAAAATAAACTTATCTTGCTCCAGCCAGTGCACCTCAACTCGTATATCAGACCGTGGTATGTGCTATCCTGTCGGTGGGACGGTGTATATAAAAATTGCTAGCTACTAATGGAAAATGTAGAGGATTTCCACTCTTTAAGATTATGTCAAAATGATTGAATGTTTGACATCCAGTAGCTGATTAATAAATCTGTGTGCTCTAGTGGTGGTGTTAAACCAACTTTATCTTCATTTCACTTGGTATGGGCGTGTGTTAGAAATTATTAACCATTGTGGAAACAGTATCACATTGCGATTCAATTTTAAGTTGGTTTGTTACTCTGATTAATATTTAGAAAACAAATTATTCTCTTTCCTTTAGATTGTAAGTATTTTGGATTCCTTTGTCTTTTTCATGATGGTATTGGATGATAGCTACTGGTGATTTCTAGTGTATGTTTCAAAAACTATCATAGATTTATTTTTATTGAGAAATCATCTGGTCACTATATATATCAAATTGTTCCACCAAGGAAAATGCCGTGTTTATATGATCTACGTATAGCACCCAAAACACGAAGTCAAAATGGAAATAAGTGACCATTGCTCATTAAATTTGGTTATGTCATACTAATGTATCATTAACAGTGACATAGTATACAGTAGTCTTAGATCTGCTTTTCTGACATTTCTGCTATACATAATAATCTTCAATGTGGAAGAAAAAAAGATTTTTACCAAAATATTTTTAATGAAAGTTGTGCACATATTTGGAAAAATACATTCTGATCCAAAGCCTTTATTATAAATTTATACGGCAAGATAAGTCTCCACAGCTATGAATGACACAGGGACATTTTTAATCTTAGTTTAAAATGCCCATGTATGTGTTTGCTTAAGCATGCTATCATTTCAGGTGGAAGTTTCTATCAAGCTCATGTTGACTGCCTGTAGTAATTAGACTTAGTTTTAGTTCATCATGACAACCTTAAATCCTGTATGGCTAACTGACCCTCAGTTCATAGACTGGCTTTCAGCTTCTCCTGATAACCCTCATACTTGCTTCTTGTCACAATATGTTGATTATGGTATTTGGAGGTGAAGGCATGGCTATTGGGGG
>JAECMU010260647.1:0-10606 GCA_016106625.1 Dracogyra subfuscus | reverse complement strand
GTTCAATTCATTCATTTACCTTCACTTGCTTGTTAGAATAACCAACAATGAAATGAAAATGTATAACACCATTTCAGCAAATTTAAAATTACAGCCAATTGATGTCGAATACCTGGATTAAGAAAAACAGCCTTCGTAACTTCTGCATATGGTAATTTTGACACTTGGCCTGGATATTGACACGATAAACCCACCGGCTACAACAGGCTACTCCTACCCATTACTTTAATTTTAGCATTTTTCTTTTCTTTTGAATTATGTGTTTGTACTACCGATACAGTCTTCATTGGTAGTTTTTGTCAAAACTTTCAGATATGCTTAGAATAAAAAGAAAATGCATTATACATATATTACATCTCGCAACTGAAATTTGTTTTATACATTAAGTTTATGATACTGTATTATTAACTGCATTTAGTGGCTAGATCGACATTTGATATATTTTATTTCATGTTAAATGTTTCAAATATGTTTTAGTGTAATATCTATCTTTGTCGATTATCAATATTTTATAGTCTCGTATAACTCTATATGACGCAGCTCAGTGCTATTTTAGAGTTTATGATGTTTTATGTTTTAACTGAGGTGAGACTTTAGTAAACAAGTTGTCTGTCTGTCTTGTCTTACAAAAAAAACAGATACCCAACTAGTAAGGAATAATCAAATACAGAGTTTAATGGGATAAACTAAGGAAGAAAATAGTTTCATTCTGACTTTGGCCTTAAACACATTAGGTAAAGCAGTCTGCATTTTTTGTTTTTATTACTACATTTTTATTATTTTAACCTACATATTAACCCAATTAAAAAAAAAAGAAGAAAAAAAGGGAAAAATAATTATAGTAATAACGTTTTTCTAGGTAGGGTCGCATTTAATAAACACACAATTTGTTTTGTACACCTTTACGCCACATTTTTCACTATCGGTAGATTATCTGTAGGCCTAGTTGAACCAGTTATGGATCACTGGTCGGTGCAAGTGGAGCAGTCACTCAGGGTTTGGAGTCGGTATCTGGATTAAAAATCCCATGCCTCGACTGCGATCCGAACCCAGTAGCTACCAGGCTGTAGACTGATGGCCTACCACGATGCCACCGAGCCGGTCACACAAAAGAAGAAAACAAAATATTTAAACTAAATGTTATTCAAATAAATAAAAATAATAGAAAAACAAAATGCACGCACTGAGAAAGGATAGATGATTCACAGTGATATACACACACACGGCTTGTTCTCCAGCGATCCATGGTTTGTTTTTGTTGTGTTTCTTTTTGTAACTGAATGGGTTCGTTATGAAGTCTATAACAGTTCGTTGTGCAATGCTCCAAGTTCTGAAGAAAACAATTCACCAGCTTTTCTGTTCGTACAATGGTGGACAAAGTAATATTATTTGAACAGTCACTATCAAAGCACACCATTGAACAGCCGTTTACACAGGCTATATGGTGTATAACACTGGAGCACCTTCTCAAGAGGCGTCAATTCCTGGGCATTTATTTTGCCATTGTCAGCAATGTAAATTGTTCAGGAACATTGCAGTAATCGTATTAATGTTCCAGTTCATCCTCATCCTCTATATTTTTTCCTCGGTGTCTGAGACAGATGCCTGGTTCTCAGTCTACATATATCAATGCACTTTACCGAAAATCTATTTTCCATACAGATGCAGATTGATATTATACACTTCTTTAGATAGTTACACAAGCTTTCTTTTTCAATCTTTCACTGCCACATCCGACTTCAGATCCAGACATCGTCATCAAATTCCAGCCTTGTAGTTTGCTCGTTTTGTATGTTTCATTAAGCAGTCTATATAAGACGGTTGCTCTGTACTTCACTGTTTTTCACATAGCAGAGACAGTACCTGAGATATATTTAACAAATCTGAAAATCATCGACATGCAACGAGAAATCAACACAAGATTTTACACACGAAAAGCATCCAAACTCATCCAAATGGTATGTTGAATACTTCAGTATTTTTAAATGAAAACTTTATAGATTGTTTTTCAGTTTTATTTTAAACAATATAAATGCATCTGTACTGAAAGCGGGTGGTATGTAGCCCAGTGGTAAAGCGTTCGCTTGATGCGTGGTCGGTCAAGGATCGATCCCCGTCGGTGGACCCATTATACTATTTCTCGCACCAGCCAGTGCTCCACAACTGGTGTAACAAAGACCGTGATATGTACTATCCTGTCTGTGGGATGGTGCATATAAAATATCCCTTGCTGCTAATCGAAAAGAGTAACATATGAAGTGACGATAACGGGTTTCCTCTCTCAATATATGTGTGGTCCTTAACCATATGTCTGACGGCATATAATCGTAAATAAAATGTGTTGAGTGCGTCGTTAAATAAAACATTTCCAGTACTGAAAGCAAAAGATGTTGGGATGAAATGTGATAGCCGTGGTATTGACAGACAAATGGAGCCCTGTATTATTATTTTGGATTCCGTTCCCTATATTTTTGGTATCCTATTCCAGACAGATTTCAGTTTGAGAATTCAACTTTGAAGACAAAATTCCTCTCCAAAATGATTTTTTCGCAAAGTCTGATTGTTTTACGAAATGTTGCCTAAGCAATGCAGTATTCATTAAATCAGCATCTGCATGTGACTAGGGGTGGGATGCAGCCCAATGGTAAAGTGTTCGCCTGATGCACGATCGGTCTAGGATCGGCCAGCCGTGGGCCCACTGGACTATATCTCGTTCTAGCCAGACTGGTATATCAAAGGCTACATCCTGTATGCACAGTGGTTGACATGCAGATCAGGTAAATAATTTAGTTTTTACATGTTTTGCTGTCATGGTCAAAAGGATTTGAAGCAATGCAACGGATTTGCAATAAAAGGTTCAATAGGAATATTGACAGATTTGAAGGGTAGGGACGTTAAATGTGACAATGAAAGTATTCATAGATTACAAATAATTATTTTGACGTACGTTTATACTCCTCACAGTAGTAATAACCTGTGAAGTTAAATATTTGTATATTTGTACCTCATTGACACCTTCAAAACTCAACCAACACACTCATATTTATAACCAATCACAGGACTTGTGGTGTTTACTTCTCTATCAAAAGTTCGGTGCACCTCGAACTTTGACCCAGCCAGAAGTTATTTGCTTTAATACTACCTATACTGATAACATATATTTTTCAAAAAGTGTCCAGCTATGTGTCTTTATGACAATCAGGGTCTGGTGTATTCTGACATAAACGGACAACCTCACTGAAACTGTTGTTCCTACAGTGCAGCCTAATACAATATACACCTCAAAAGGCATATATATATATTGCACACAGTTTTGTACAAATGCAATATGTCATATTATAAATAAAAAAAGAAGATATTGACTTCCACTTGGGTGTGTGTACTCCGGTATATATGTAGAGACAACAGAGACAGTCAGAGTACCTCTATCCCTTTAAATAATTCCATAAAACACATGCACTTGATTGACCCCTAGATTATGAAGACCTTAACAGGCACATCAAAGAAATATCAGTATTAAAATAATGCACTGTTTGAGGAAGGAAACACCAACATGAAGTAATGACATAATGTCCTGAACATTAGTGTTGGGAGGAAATCCTGTATGCTGGGTGTAGGTGTCTTCAAGTTACCAGGTGTGGGAATTTCAAATCCATCGGCTATGCTGATTTTCATAATGAATCATCAAAACCATTGCCAGCCACCGATATTCCTGACTATATTTTATTTATAGCCTACTGTATTTTCTAATCCAGATGAATACAATATGTATATTGGATATATTCCTACAATCTGTAATCCAGCAGTTTATTTAGCTATTAACATTAGGTAATACAGCTGTAACAATAAAATAAATTATCAAGTTAATCCAAGGCAGATAATCAAATCTGGAAACAATTGGTTCTGAATCTAGTATAAACTCAAAATGCTTTTCATGAGAGCTAAGTGATTAACAAAGAAAATTGATCTGGAGATCTAAATATATGTTTAACAACCTTATTGTTATGTGTAAATAAGAACAGAAGGCAAAATAGTGACAACAAATTTAATTATGTTTTTGGGAAAGTTTTTCTTTAAATTTACTTTACATTTTGCATAAAACTACAAAGCTGTCTAAAATATACCTTAGCACCCTATAAATATCTAAAAATGACAATAAAAATCAAGTCCTTTACAAATTTGAGTTTTCAGAATTTCATACACGAAACATTAACTATGTTAATGGGAACTTAAGACATTAACTCACTATTGGCACATGCTATGTTTAATATAAAAATAAACTGCTATTAAAATCTTAGTTCAGGTTGCCTATATATAATACCATATTTAAGAGCAGTTGCATATGACACGTCAAATACCATGTAAAAAGAAATTACTGAAATCTTTACAGTATTAATTATAGGCCAAAACAAACTTTTCTTCAGTGCTAACTTTGATTCAAACTCCATTCAGAGCCATGTACAAATATTATTGTCAAGGTCAAGGTCATTGTGAACTTGCATGGTCGACTGATGGCTAATTAATCAACCAGTATAATTTAATTAAATAAAATGACAAAATCATAATATTTTTTATTATACACTGAATATCTGCTATAGGGTGTATACCACCAAATCAAATCCCATAGACGCCAATAGTAACATATGTGGCTAAAGATCCTACCTGCAACGTATCAATCGACATAAACGCCACGAATATAAATACTATCACCCCTCACACTTTAAAGTGAATCAGACAAAATGGGGGTCAAGCTGCTCGTTTCTGAGATAACGGGTAGCGTATATGACTACCCTAGTTCAGCACAAAATTGTAGTACTTTTTTTTTACAGGTACCCCATACATGTTTCAAACACAACCTACTTGACATATTGGTACTAGATGAAACTATTATTGTTTACAACCAATACATTCACATTTATAACAAATCACAGGACTTGTGATGTTCACTTCTCTATCAAAAGTTCGGTGCACCTCGAACTTTGACCCAGCCGGAAGTTATTTGCTTTAGTACTACCTTTAAGTGTACCATCTCAGTTTCTTAAATGTTTAATTTTACTCGTATCTGAATTGAAGGGACATTCCTGAGTTTGTTGCACTTTTTAAGATTTTATCGACTAACAATGACTTTTTAACGATTGGAATGACAATATTAGTGGCTGTATATTAAACATGTTTCTGATCGTTCTGTTATGTGTACTACATTGAATTTCAATTTATTTCCAAAACAATAATTTTTTCGTACGTACGAAATTATTTGAGGACAAAATCCAGTTTGGGCTTCTTACAAATATTAAGATGACCAGAAACAAACTGAATATACAGACACTGATATATTAAACCAGAAAATATATTTAATATGTAAGTTTAATCGTAGAAATATTTTATTAGTAGGACACATCTTACAATGCAGCAAACTCAGGAATGTCCCTTTAAGAAAGGTTCACCAACCATTCCCCCACTCACCACTCGAGTACAACAAGGGAACATGGTGCAGTGGATATCGAAGGATATCATGGTTGATATACTTGGGCATTAAAAAAACAAAATCACCCAAAACATCCTAGACATTGCTCTCAGAGCAACAATGCACGTGGTTAGTCAAACAATGTATGTCCTTGACAACGCAAACAAAACAATAGTTGCTTGCTCTCGATCTTAGCAACACCAGCAGATTGTCCAGGTTGGGCCTTTCTAACCACCCATCTATTTCAAGTCAAGGCAAAAGTGATGAATTGTCAAACGTCATACCCGTAGGTATGTTCCGACTCATTCACAAGAAACCCACCTGAATCACACCATCATCCATCTTCACGTGTGCCCCCTCACGACAAATAAGGTGTCCCAAAAGTGTTGTTCTACTGCTATAGCCATTCTCTTGGAGAATGTTTCACCCATGCACGATATTGAGGTTTCACTACATGCAGAAGCTTCAGATACATTGAGTGGAAGTTCATCTTTAGGGAGATGGGGTCCATATACATGTACCTTGGTCTGAACTATTATGCCATTGATTCCATATGATGTACCCTTCCAGTGAGAGTCTCGTGAAGGTTATTAATAGTATTGCATGCAAGTGTGGTGAAGACATGACACTCAATGGACAACAAAGTACCTATTTTGAAAAATGAACACATTTTTAAAATGTCATATCTTGTTATTTTACAATGTGCCAACTGTCCGTTGCTAACGTTTACAAAGTTTGAAGTAATAACAGAAGTTTGAACCTGAAATTATGTATAGTTATAATAGTAGTCATTTAAAAAGAAACCATTTTATTACACCACAACTGTTTGTCAAGCAACAAAACCTTATATATTGATATCAAATGATTATCAATTTGGATAACAATGACGGTCAATTTGTACGATTTGTGCTGCTGAATACGGTTGTTGTTTCACAAGGGTAACTCTAGCACATTTTGATCGGTGGGTCTTAGTGATCTCGAAAACACTTTTAAACATGCATGACTTTCAGCAGTTATACCTGCATGATCTTCCAACATTCGTTTATGGTAGATAAGACATACAATAGTAATTGTCCCGCTGCAACTAAGTGTGCTTACATGTTTTCTGTTTATTGTCAGATGCTTGCTATCTCAAAGTAAATAAACACCGTCAGATTGGCAACCATGTATGTGCATCTTAAAAATATATTCTTTGTCACTTAATCACATGAAGACTCCTATTACACATTGACCATTTCGTTTGAAGGTAAAATGGTCCAGGACACGTATTCCGAAGTGATAATACTATTTGATAAATAACTGGCTAGGAAGTTTAACTTCACATTTCGTTATATTGATGATCTTATATCATTCAATAACAATAAGATCACAGATTACCTTTCATTGATTTACCCACCAGAGTTAGAAATAAAAGAAACCACAGACAGTGAAAAATCTGTTTCATATCTTGATCTATGCATAGAACTTCAGAGCGGCACTCGCCTTCACACTAAGCTGTATGATAAAAGGGATGTCAATTTCCCATTCATGTCGAGCAATATTCCTTCTGCTCCAGCTTTTGGTGTCTACATTTCTTAACTTCTGAGCATGCTCATCACATAGCGATTTTAAAGACAGACATATCATTCTGGTACAGAAGTTGTTTGATCAGGGTTATAACATCCAAGGACTCCTGAAAGCTTTCAAAAAGTTGTATGGTCGACACTGTGAGGCCATTTCACGATATGTCGCATCATTGACAAAAATGATGTCTGATGCAATACCCTATTTTGACCTTGTACATACATTTTCATCTTTTTGGTTGTTGTTTTGTTTAACGACGCACTCAACACATTTAAATACGGTTATATCGGCGTCGGACATCTTTTTGGTGAAAATGTTGTAATTTACCTTATGGTGGACTTTATGGCTGCGGGTTGTGCTCATGACGGGTGCCACCGGTGGGGCAGGATATGCTCACCTTTCGCGAACACCTGATATCATTACCGTTTTATGGTGATTCATGAGCTCATGCCATCAGTTATATGTATTCCACTGATCTCTGTCCTGTGCACATTTGATTTCGCAGAGCTGGTCTTGGGAGTGGCAGTCCTCCTGGAGGCAGCGCAGGAAGGACGTGATGTGCTGTGCTAGATCTCCAAGGGGACTGTCAGTCCTAAGGACAAGTCACCCGACGGTGGATCATGGAAATTATCACGACCTTGCCTAAACGTCCCTTGGATATGCACCTGACCACGGATACGGTTTTGTCGTTCAGATTGGTCACACGTCATAACAACTTTGTCTTGCTCACCTATCTTAGGCATAAATTCGGTGATGTAACAAACTAAGGATTTGAGGAATATTAGCTCAAATGCTTTGACTGCTGCTTAGAATTGTAAACACCCAACTGATAATTACACTCCATGTTGAATGTGTACATTCCAAATTAGGACCACTTACAATCTATATGAGAGCTATCTTCGTAAATGTTATAAACTATCCAGGCTGTTAGTATAATTATAGGTTGTAAGATATGTGGCAACGGACTACCAGATAGTGAATAGCCTATTACCAAACAAGAGGGTATGACAAAAAAACCCAGTAGGAGCGCCAAAGGCAGTTGATAGGCCAGTACCCAAATCACCAGCACCATTTTACAAGGAGGTCCCCACCAAACTTGGTACCCATAGAAGCCAACCACAGCTTCAGAGTGATCAGACAACTCATACTAGGCCGGCAGGATCCCACCCTTCACCCCACCTGTTACCAATACCAATTGGCTAATTAAGAATACCCCCCCCCACACACACACACACACCTAGGGTTATACGAGGGCGACCACTTGGTCAAATGACTATATTCAGGTATATGCGAAACCTCAAACCAGCGACCACGCCATTACTGTTAATGGCCGCAAACACCAGCTAATTCCATTTGAAAGGAAACCAAGCAAATGTCACCATTGTCAGCAATGGGGACACAGCGCGGCAAAATACCGCAACCACAAACCTCCCCATGTGGTTTGGACAAATGCATGATAGAAGGAAACGCAACGCTCCATGCACCAGGCCTATACAGTGTTCTAACTGTTTAAGTCACCATATGGCACATGATACGCGGTGCCATCACTACCAAAAAGTGCTCCACTAATTAAACAACCGTAGGAAACTCCCTACACAAACTCTACCTCAAAAACCTATGAATAATAAATCTGCAACTCCAGCCATCGCTAGCTGCACTTATGCAGAAAAACTCAAAACATCAACCAACCAAGAAGTCAATCAATTAAAAGCAGTTGTTGAAACGCTAATATCAGAGATAGCTCTAATTAAAACTAACATCAACAACTCAAATAACTAAATTAAACTGAATCTAAATAATAGAACATAATTTCGGGTTTGCGCTATTGGAGACATGTCTCCATACTCCCCAGCAAATCATATTAACATAGAAAAAAGGGCCTTAGCTTTCTGCAGTGGAATGCAGCGTTCTCCAGTTGCACAAGATAAAGGCCTCCATTCAGTGGGACATGGTGCCGAGCTCATCCAATTAATTAGCACTAGTAACAACAAGCCAAATATTATTTGCCTACAAGAAACATGGCTAGGAACTGGCGTTAAAAAGAAAAAAAGGAAAGAAAAAAAAGCTAAAACTTTCAAAATACCAGGAAACTGGTTATTATAAAAATAGGGTAAACGGCACCCGAGGTGGACTAGCCACAGTAATTAAAAAAAAATATTCCTCATGTAACAAATAAATCTCAATCAACTAACAATAACCTACAAGATAAAATGTCGATTAACGTCATTAATGTTTACAGCCCACCTGGATCCGCTCACTGCAAGCTAACCCTAGAGGACTATAATAAACTTATCAATAAAAGCAATCACTTAATCTTAGTAGGAGACTTTAACTGTCATAATACCCTGTGGGGTTGTTCATATAGAGAACCACAGGGAGATACACTCGAAACACTCATCAATAATAATAACCTAGTCTGTCTAAATGATGATGGTATAACTCACATCTCTGATAACAACACTAGTACTTCAGCTATTGATCACTTCAAATAATACAGGAGCCAATACCCAATGGGAAACGATGGAAACTCTTAATAGCGATCAACTTCCTATATTAACCAGCTATAAATGTAACAATACCTTCCCAGAAGAAGAAATCTTCATCCCTAAATTTACATTTACATAAGCCATCTGGGCCGGCTTCACCAAAGATTGCAAGGGTATCAAACTAGATGACAACCTAAACATTGATGACGCCACCAATGCTCTAACAAATAAAATACTAGAAGTAGCGGAGAAAAATAATCCCAAAACCAAACCCAGTAATACAAATAAACTGGTTAGCTGGTGGACTAAAGAAATTAAAGCTAAATGCAATCTTCGCAACAGGATGCGCAAACTCTTTACACACCCGGTAAACCAGAATATCATACTAAATACAAAATAACAAAAAAATGAAGTAAGTAAATTAATTAATAATGCTAAACAGACCAGCTTGCATAAATTCTGCGGGGAAATTAACAATAGAACAACCATCAGTGAAATGTGGAAACAAGTTAAAGCTAATCAAGGACAACGCGCCAAATCCACATCCTTCAAAAACATAAAACAACAAGTTCTAATAAACAAAAGGCCGACCCCCTTAGTAAAACCTTTAGTAAAAATAGTAGTAATTAAATTTTCCTAAACAATTCTTTGAAAAACTTTAAAATACAAACTCTACCTGCTAATCATCCTACCACCGCCGAATAGCCAGATAATGATAATCTAGAATTTAATCAACCAATAACCTTAACTGAACTTAAAACAGCTCTTAAAAGTAAAAAGTAAAGTTTGTTTTATTTAAGGACGCCGCTAGAGCACATTGATTTTTTTCTCTTTTGGATGTCAAACATATGGTCATTCTGACACTGATTTTTTTTATAGAGAAAACCGGCTGTCGCCACATAGGCTACTCTTTTACGACAGGCAGCAAGGGATCTTTTATTTGCACTTCCCACAGGCAGGATAGCACAAACCATGGCCTTTGTTGAACCAGTCATTGATCACTGGTCGGTACAAGTGGTTTACACCTACCCATATTGAGCCTTTCGGAAAACTGCTCTTAAAGCAACAACAACAAAAAAAAAAAAAAAAAAAA
>JAECMU010260607.1:0-12503 GCA_016106625.1 Dracogyra subfuscus | reverse complement strand
GGTTATATCGGCGTCGGACATGGTTATGTCGAGAAAAAAACCCAGTGGTCAGCTGATGGGGATCGATCCTAGACCGACCGCGCATCAGGCGGGCACTGTACCACTGGGCCATGCTGCCCGCCCTATGTTTCTAGACTCCAATAATGAACACCATTCCCCACCATTCTACAGAAGTCATGTCATTTTTTATTCACAAATTTGTAGTGAAAAATCCTAATCTGAATGTAAATCTCATTCACTCGACAAACCTCTCCCCTCAGTGATGTTTTGTAATACATAATAGATATATTTATTTCAATAAACAGAAGTACATGTATAGCATTACTTTTTTAATTCTAACTTACAATGAAGCTTAATAAGATGGGTTTTTTAAATGAAACTGAAAATTCACAAATTTTGGTAAAACGATGTTAAAATACTCAATGTCAAAGCCATGGGTGTCAAGTCAAATTTTAGAAATAAAACCCTGACTACACCGCCATCTCTCTCACTAATAACTAACCCCAATAATTGTAGTGTGTGCCCAGGACAGAGTGCTTGAACCTTAATTGTCTATAAGCATGAAAATAGTATAAACAAGCATTCTGAGAGTACTGCCAAAGCAATACATGTCCCCTACAGGGCCCAAACATTTTCCTATCTCCTAAGCTTAAGGGTAAAATATTTTTAAATGGTTAAATCGCCATAGAAGCTAAACTTGATCTGTAACAATACATGATAAAGATATAGACAAATATTTCAGCTGAAGATCTCAAGGCATTTTTAAAAAAAGAAGAAAACTATATGTGGGTAGGACAGGCAGACAGACATGAAACCTATAGTCACCTCTAGTTGCACCGGTAGGGGACTAATGAATGAATGAATGAATATTAAGGTGAGACAATAAAATAACTCACCGGTTTTCTTGGCTACGTCAGCTGCAGTCTGGAAGTCGGCAAAATCATCATCATCAGCCGACTGGTTGGAGGTTGGGACTACAGAGGAATATGGAGGTGCCATGGAAACGGTTTGATTCTGACTAGACCCCAGAACCTGCACTGGTTGACTGGGCGGTACTGGAAACCCGGATAGATTTGGCTGTGGTAGGCCATCACTGGGGTGGTGGACAGAGGCAGGGGCAGCCATGCTGTTCACTGCAGACGTCATGGTAACCGGAGGACACTGCTGCGACACAGTGTCTGTCATGGGTATACTTTGAAGAGCTGGTACAGATGCTGGATGAGCTGCTAATACAGGACCCATGCCTAGCACAGCAGCTGCTGTATCTGGGAGTACAGGAACTACAAAAACAAAATTAAAAAATAGTAATTTTTTTAATTATTAACCATGTGGGCTAAATATATCCGTAGAAAATATTATTTTGATAATTGTACATTGTGCAGACTGCTTCTACAATGGTTGGCTTAAAAACCACAATATTTTAATGATTGTTTATTACGGCTGGGACTTCATTTTCATTTATTTAATGTTTCCATTCACTGGTCAGATTACATGTATGCTATATATGATCTACAGAGATTTATATAAAAAAATTTAACTCATTTGTTTCATAAACAACAAAATTATCCATAAATTTGAAGAAAAACCCCTCATATTTCAGAGGGGTTTTGAGAGAAAATAAATTTTCACTAGCCATTATAAATGGTTAGAGTAACTTTTTACCAGACTGACAGTAAAATAAAACATAAACATTAGGTGTTAGGATACTGTATTCTATAAGCTCTAATTAAACTTTGTCTGCTTGATCAGCTGTTGGCTACTGTTATTTACTAACAATAGAGTAAGTGCTTCTACTAACCGGCATGAACAGGTAAACCTTGGACATGAATCTGGCTCTCGGGAACCGGGACCGTCCCGGGCATCACCTGATTAACAGTGTGGAGAGGTTGACTAGGAACTGCTGGGTTGACTACAGCAGCAGCTGCTATAACTGGGTCAGTACCGGGAGCTGGGGCCATGGCGTTCTGTCCGAGGAACGGAACTGGAGGCTGAGGACATCTCGTCAAAATCTCTAGTGATGCAACACTGTAGTTGTTCTACAATATCAAAAAAGAAAGAAAACATCTTTTTATTCAACCACACACTCAACACATTTTTAGTTATAGTGATATGGCTTTGGAAATACATGTATGATTGAGAAGCACAGAGATAATGTTGCCACTCCATCAACTATTGTTTTGGTGTTTTCAATTGGAATGTTTTAAATGCATCACAAACAGCCTTGGTGATGTCGTGGCTAAACCATCGGACATAATGCTAGTAGGTATTGGGTTCACAGCCTGGTATCACCTTCCACCCAGAGCGAGTTATAACGACTCAACAGGTAGATGTAAGACCATTACATTTTCTTCTCTCTCACTAACCATTAATAACTAACCCACTGTCCTGGACAGAGAGCCCAGATAGCGGAGATGTGTGTCCAGGACAACATACTTAACTGGATATAAGCATGAAAATAATTTAAAACAAAGAAAGACTCAAACTTAATTATTTGCCTGAGATGGCTTTTTTCTTGGTTAGATCTAGAGATGTAAAATATATTTCTAAATGAATAATCACCAACAAACAAATCAGGGCTTTCCCCAGGGTGTTTAGCTGATACGGCCCGTGCTGCCTTAACTTGCCCACTAAGCACCTTAATGTCTGGTAAGCATCTTAATTCTAGCACCGTGTCGGCTTAATCTGCGATCAACCATAACGGTATTCAGCACGCGTAATCACACTTCCGACTGGTACAATATCGCAATCAATCAGCAGCTCGTCAATTGGATCGGTGACCCGGCATTGTTTTAAATTGTTGGTGTCGTGAATGTGCTGGTCAGCACCGGATTAGCTTAATAGCCACCAGGTAACAAGAATTGGAAGCTTGGCAACTGACTATCAAGACGAATCAAAGACCAGATCAATTAAACCCACATTGTTTTGAATTACTGTTGACGTGTTGTCTCGTCTGGCCTGGTCACGTGATACTGCTCAGTGACTTTGGTATGGTAGCTCAAAAGCCGCCAGGTGCATGCATGCCGTAACAAGATTTGCAAGCTTGACAATTACATATTAAGACCATTCAAAGAAATAATAAATTAATTGCATGTCAATTTGAATACACATGCCAGTTCAGGGCCGAAAGACATATTGGCTATCCCAAGGGCTGAGTTTGTGCGCTTCACGTTGAACCAAATGGACACGACAGACACCAATCAAATAGTTCGCGAACGTTAGGATAAATGTTCGTTGGCTGAACTGAGGAAAGCTCTCTGCGTAATATATGTCACACTTCAAAGTCAGCTGACACTCATGTGCCAAGAGACATTGTTGCGGACATGAACAATACGAGTACGCAGGAGTAAATCTTGATGTAAATGTGTAGAAAAACAATAGCTGTTAATGCATCAATGAATACGTAATGGCAGTTTAATTTATTTCCTTTGTCTTTGTTAATTTTGTATCTATGGTTGAGAGCACGCACTGAGATCGCGATCATGGGAAATGAACATGCAGTATTTATACAAATTGCAGTTAACCGTACACTGAATTAGTTTACAATAATCATATTTGTCAGATAATGCTAGATATATATTTGTTAAACTGTGAGGTGACATTTACTAAGTTAGCTGAATTTTGAAAAGACTAAAATTTAATTTTATTAATGTTTGTTTTTTGGTGGTTTTGGGTGGGTGGAAATACTTTGATATCAGCATTCTTAGCTTAGGTATTTTACAAGCAAACATTACAACAGGCATTTAACACGACGCTGAAATCAACAGCAACATGGCACAAATTATGAAATTGTTGGGGCTGGGGAATTAATGGGTTATTTTTTTTTAAAGTCCCCCTCCCCAAAAAAAAGAAGGAAAAGAGCACAAAAACAACCCCAACATGATTAGATTTGATGGATTCAACCCACTACCCCACTTCTTTTGGCTTGATTTGTGTTACAATGATGCTAAATATGTAAGCGCCTTAAACAACCAGTCTTAAAAGGAGTAGTAATTTAAAATAGTAAATTAGAGTGCTTAAAATATTGAACACCGTCAAACATATCGTATTCTCACCTGGGCCAGTGCAATCAGTGCAAGAATTGCAAACAGCTCTGAACGTGTCACTTGGCCGGGATTCTCTCTGTTGGCAAGCTGCCAAATACTACCTAAAACCTCACGAGGCAAACCACTTAGAAGCAGTATTGGATATAATTTGGCCGTCTCAATACCATTTCTGAAGAGAGAAACAAAATAATCAATTGAAATGTAGCCTATTGCAGATAACACATGCAAGCTTTAAATTAATGCGATGTAAACTTTATAGTATAAGAAATGCTTTTCCAAGATGTAGCTGACAAAATGTCAGAACCTTTTAAAACCAGCACAGTTAAATTCAGACACAGTGAGAGGCTGTTCAACAATAGCATTTACAAATTGTTATGATGAATGAAAAACAGGTTTTGCAGGAGTAGCACAGCACTTTCAAAATAAATTCACTTTTTTGTTCATAAGGAAAATCCAGTCAGTGATGCTCAGCTTGTTATATTATTTAACAAATAAACAAACTGAAATACAAAAAGAAAATCCAATGTTGGTCAAAACATATCACAGTAACAAAAACATCATATAATTATAGAGGGGTGGGGGCAATAGTCTTAGTATTGCAAAATGTTATATGAAGGAAGGGAGTGAATTTGTTTTCAAGATTTTGATAATTACATAATAGTTGAACTACTCATACATGTAGGTTATTAAGTGTCTTTATACACAGTCTGAAATTAAATTATAAATTTGTACAACCTCTGGTCTTAAATTACAATAATTTAAATTATATTGAGTGAACATGATAAAAGATATTCACAACACAAGTATCTTGAGGTATATTATTTTTAATTCACAGATATTTACTTACAGGTCAGATGCTGCTTCAAGAACCTGTCTGTAAACAGCTGGTAGATTTTCATCGGCCGCTTCAACCCACAGAGGAAGACCGGCACTCGTGGTAGCCACATGTTTGGAGCCTGACGGACGGCGGACCTTCACTTGCTTCGGTGGAGGTTGTGCTGTAAGATGAAAATTAGTTGACAATGTTTGTCTCACAATTAGTGTAGAGAGAGAGAGAGAGAGAGACAGAGAAAAGGAATTAGAGAGTTGGGGGGTAGAGGAGGAAGGAAAACAAACACAGACAGACACACTCACAGAAACAGACAATCTGCAATGTTTTCAGGTTATCCCGATGCTTCTAATTTACCACAAAATGCATTTTTGATACATGTATATTTATAAACACAAGTACCTTTGAGAAGTTATTATTATGGAGACAAGCTCTAGTCTATTTTTAATGGGTATTTCCCCATTTCTATGTCACAGACTCTTGTTTCACTGCATTGACACAAATTTGTTGATTAACCATAAGTGGTGTTCATTTCCAGGAGATGAAACTAGGGACTGTGACTTTAAAAACTAATGTAATAAATAAATGAAGTCGACATACATTGCATCTCTGACTTGAAGAGTCCAATGAGCTCGTCAGTGGAGGACCAGCAGCGGGATTGGCCGCTCTGCTGGAAGGTTTTGTTGTGGGCGTGAGTCACCTGCACTTCCTTCAGACTCGGCTTCTGGAAGTGTCTCGCCTTCGCCGGCTGATTCAAGTCCGAGCACTCCATCATCATTGACATCAAGTCTAAGATAACAAAAGGAAAGAAAGTAATATTTATATCAAGTAGTATGCTATACGAGATCTCATGTTAATGTGATGGCCAATTGAGACTGCAAGCGTGTGTGCCAGAAAATTGTGCACTGGGCAGCTACATTGTTGTGAGTTTTCAGAGCGGTTAGGTCATACTCACATGATAAATACATTGAAAAAACAATTCACTTATAGCAGGGGTTGTTTCAACACCAAACCCCCCTAACTCTGCACATATACCTGGACTGTCTTACACACCAATCTCTGTGAACACAGAGACAAAAACACGATACAACTCAATTCAACCTTCAGACTGGATTACTAACATAGTTTAACAGAGAGAGAGAAGGAAGAAAGAAAGAAAGAAATGCTTTATTTAACGACGTGCTCAACACATTTTAATTATGATTATTTGGCGACAGACATATGGTTAAAGAAAGAAAGAAATGTTTTATTAATGATGCATTCAACACATTTTATTTATGGTTATATGGCATCAGACATATGGTTAAGGACCACACAGATATTGAGAGAGGAAACACGCTGTCGCCACTTCATGGACTATTCTTTCCGATTAGAAGCAAGGGATCTTTTATATGCACCATCCCAGACAGGATAGCACATATCACGGCCTTTGATATACCAGTTGTGGTGCACTGGCTGTGACGAGAAATAGCCCAACAGGTCCACCCACGAGGATTGATCCCAGACCGACCACGCATCGAGCGAGCGCTGTACCACTGAGCTACGTCCCATCCCAAGCGAAGAAATCATATTTGCAAATGTTTTGGTATCTCCACACATTTCTTTATTATGGTTGCCCCAGAATGAAGCATCCACATTGCCTTTTCACCCAGATGAAGATGACACAATACAGTACCAAAGATATACACACAAGAGCACGGTGGCTGTTTAACACAGATGAATGCCTAAACTGGATCTAACAAAATGTGGTTTGCACTGTAACAAATTCCAGATGAGAACATTATAGTTATACTGTACATATTTCCTCAGTGAATATGTCAATAGCAGTGTCTGCGCTTAACTTTTTTTTTGAGTTGCGATCCAGGCAGAGAAGACACGAAAACAAATTTAAATTTTGGTCGCCAGGTGGTCAACCGTACTGTGGGTTTTCAGTCACCCATCGTTATTTTCAGTCACCATGGGCGATCGGGCGACCGTTAAGTTTGAACCCTGCAATAGTACATTTTAATGACAGTTTATTCGTAATGACCACCACCATTTCAAACCATTAAGTCAGACTTTATTTATCAGGACACACCCAGCCCATTGACAATTTTTTTTTTAATTACTCAATTTAACACAAAGTGGCTAAAACATATAGTATTTGGCTAAAAACATTGGTTTAAATTAGCCATTTTAAAATATTTTGCAAAGAAATACTTTATATATCAGAAAATGCAACGATATACATATAATCCAATAAAGTTTGTTTTGTTGAACACCACCACTAGAGCACATTAATTAATCATCATCTACTGGATGTCAAACATTTGGTAATTCTGAAACCTACATTTTTGCTAATGCAGTAAGGGATCTTTTATATGCACTTTCCCACAGACTGGAATGCACATACCGCAGCCTTCAACAAGAAAAAACCCCAATCAGTTGAATGGATCCATCAAGGTGGTTCAATCTTGGAATAAAAGCACCTCAAGCTGGCACTCAACCGAGCTAAACCCCAACCCCTATAATCTCGCATTATATAAAGTTAAAGTACTTCCGAAAAGGAAACAAGAAAAACCTTTTTTCTCAGCTTGAGGACACTGAGGCCCAAGAGACGTAGGGCTCTGTGGTTCCACGGTTTGTTGGTGTATAACCTGGCTTGTCACACCATGTTGTTCTGTGTTGATCACTGAAGTAGTAATCACTGAAGGACCCTCCATGAAATCTCCAAAACCATCATCATCATCTACCTTACTCTGGGTCACCACTGCTGGAAAACATAATTAATTGTTACGGTCGATGACAGTCAATTTTAGCACCCTTTATTTGGCTTCCTACACAATAAATAAAATATATCAACGATAATGTTTTGATATGATATATTTGACAAAGAGTACTTTTAAAACTTAAACATATTTTGTCAGAATTATGAAAAATAAAACTATATGGACATGAATTTTGGCAGGGGTCAAGGTTAGCAGACCAGTTTTTATTTGAATGTGGCGAAGCACTGTAATTATATAGCTAATTTTTTATTTGAATGATGTCAGTATTCCAATGACGTCACATTGCATCTCCTTACAATAACAATAAACTGGGTACATGACATTTCCATTTTGAGAATGCTGGAAACATTCCAGTGCAAAATAGCCATTGAATTTTGTTTGTTTGAACACTACTAATGCACCTGAATGTATTTGAAAAATATCTTGTGATTAAGAAATTGTACCTTTTATTACGAAATATGGATTTGAAGTGAAATTACGGTGACATATGTTATATTTATTGTGTACGAAGCCAAAACAAGGGTGCAAAAAGTGACTGCTGTTGACCTTAGAGCAACATAAAACTCTTGTCCACTGAATCTTTTTAATTAACATTACTGTATATAATCAAAGGAAGGAAGGAAGAAAAGAGCAGTTGAGGAAGGTATGGACAAAAGAAAGAAGCGAAAAAGGTAAGAAGAAAATGGATGAAAGATACCAACAAAGGACACTGATAATGAAGCATCCAGTCTGGCAAATGAATGTCAAATATTTGATAATTCTGATACAGAATCTTCAGAGGAACTACCACATTTTTTCCATTAGAACTTTCCCATAGCCAGGAAAAAACATAGCACAGCTTTTGATACCCTAGTGACACTGGTTTAACATACCATTTGGGATGGGAAAAACCAATGGGTCCAATGAAGAGGTTCTATCGTATGACCCTAACACACCAGGCGAGCACTCTACAGACTGAGCTACAGAGTATAAAAACAAAAAAACAATACTCAACAAGTACACAAAACAAAATGATAAAATTAATAACATATTAATTTTTAACTGAAAATAACCGTAAAATAAAAACAATAAGACAAAAACCTATGTGTTAAAATACAAAACTGGTATAGACAGAAAAACACTTGAAAATCTTCAGTTGGAGAAGACTAACACTAATAACTAACACTGACACCAATATATGATAGAGTTACCTGGCTTTTCATGAGTCACAGTTGATTTAGGTTTTGGCTTCACACTATTTGTTCCAAATATTGAATCGACCAGTTTCGTAGGGTCATCAGGGATGAAGGTGGTCTGGGGGACTCCTTTACCAAACTGTTTGAGTCTCTGCTGTTGAGCTTGAAAGTACTGAGCTTTTCGTATTTCTTCTTCTGACATCGGAGGACCATGGGTCCGCTGACGTGAAGCAGTGCCACTGAATATAAAAACATATTACACCTCAATTTCAGACTTTCCTTTTGGAAAAACCCAGGAATGTGAAAGTTCACCTTCTGCAAAATATTTATTATCGGGATTGCACTACTTAAAATGTCAAGCAGAGATGTCACACTTTTCAAAATAATTTGTCTGGGATACAACTAGGAAAGGGGATTGCACTTCTTAATGTCGAGGAGAAAACGCAGGGCTTGAACTTAATGGCGGTAATTGCTATTGGTCAGATATAAACTGCCTTTGGTAAGGGGCGTCAGTGATGGCATATTTTTGTCGCTGGATAAAAATTACTCTATTGGTAAAGCTCCTCACTGACAGCAAAATGTATAAACGTATATGAACAATATCTGCCACTATTTAACACAGGTGTGTGGGTCATGGTTGGTGTTAATGGGTGTTTAGTTAGTACCACTCGATGGAACGAGACTGTATGGTTGTATCAGAAGAACAATGTGTTTAAAGTAAGAGTGCAATATTTCAAAACACCCATGACTGAATTTAGAAATAAACTTTAAGCATTCTACATGGACTTCTATTTAATCAGAACAACAGTAGATATAAGCAGGAGAAAACAGGTAACAGTAACCTTGAACATTTTGCTTGGTCTTTAAAATTAAGTGTGCTATTGCAAACATTTTTTATTTTTTTAAAACCTTTTTTTTTTGGGTGGGTAACATTAAAGTACACAAATCTGGAATTTTTTTAATCTCTGAAAAAAATAATGGGCCTACATAATATATCTTTATATAAACAATAAGACCTACCCGGTTTTGGACTTGTATGCTTCAGCCAGATGTGAAGTGTAGGGTGGCGGAGCAGACTGTGGTCGAACCATAGGAATCTGCTAAAAAAATAATTAAAAATAAGGATTTAACGATTTGTCAGAAATGCAATAACATAAACAGAAAAAGTTATGACTTGTCTGTATTAAAAATGTTCAACCATTGCTGACATCTTACAACATTACAAAATACTAACCTTTCATATCAACTTATTTTCATGCTTATATTCAATTAAGGTTCAAGCATGTTGTCCAGGGCACACACTTTAGTTATCTTGGCTATCTGTTCAGGACAGTGGGTTAGTTGTTGGTGAGAAACAAGAGGGTGTAGTGGTCACTGGGTGGGAGCCAGTATTTGGCTGCAAAATTAGTACCAAGTAGCTCCGAGTCTGATGGTTTAACTATGACACCACCCATAATATTGACCATACATCATCTAATATAAATTACTATCAATCTCAGTGGTCAAAATTATCTGACATTCCTGCCAGATATTCGGTCTGGTAAGCTACAAATTCTGCAAGACCAAATATAATTAATGTGTGAAAATAAACAGAAAATAATTGCTGGTCGGATGAGACATTAGGCAAAAAACCCACCCCGGTTGATCTCTACTTCATATTTGTAAATATAACTTTCAGTTTCAATATAACTGCTTTCATTAATATTGTTTACCGATATAAAACTGGGCTGAGAATATTAATACTATATTATTACCTGCATCGGATACATTTGTGGTGCTACGCCTTGTGCCATCATCATTGGCTGTTGCATCATGGGGTAGTTTTGCATCCCTGGCTGAAAGAACTGACCTTGCATACCAGGCATCATACCAAAGCCATAGCCTGTAAAATAAAAAGTTTACTTTTATTTATCATACATTGACAGAATGAAATAAAGGATCACATAATTATTAATTTGTTTTAGCAAATACAGATTACAGTAGTATTAGTACAAATTTTAATATGATCTGAGTGCAAATACTAATGTTACAGGGTATTAGTTCACATTTGCCTACATGTATGTTTATAAAATATATATTTTAAGATAATTTAAAAAATTAATTTATATATACATGTGTATTTACATGTACATGTAGAACCTCTAATTCCTATGTCAACCAATTTTCATTAACTTGCAGTCGCACCATTTAAAAACAGTCTATGCTTTGTATTTACCATTAGCTCCCATTTATGGATATAATTTGACAATGAATCAAGTATTCTGGTGTTTCAGGTAAACAGTGGTAAGTACAGTAAGCACCATTCATGTATTATCAGCATACATTATTTAAAACATATTTAACATTTGTATTCAGCAAATATTAACAGACCTGTAGGGGCAAATATGTCATTCTAATTACATTTTGCAGTCATTAATGTATGTATATGTAGAAGATAATATTAATATTTGTGGTAAAATCATTAAAATGCCTCTTTGTAATAATAAAAAAAAAGACACCCAAAGAGTTCCATATATATGTACCTTTAAATCTTGACAAATGCCAAATTTAATTTCCTTTATTTTAATTTATACTTAGATGTAACATGTACATATATTTATGTGCTTAAATATCCAATTAAGGTTCAATCACACTGTCATGGGCACACACCTCATCTATCTGGGCTGTCTGTTCAGGACAGTGTCACTGTCAGGTCAAGTAGGGTCAACTCAAACAAGAGCCTTATGTGTTGGAAATTAGTGATAAAAGTTGTGGTGGTCAGAAAAAGCACTTCTTGAGCTTTGTGGTGGTCGGGCATATCCGAGTGCTGGCAAGGCCGACCAGCACAGGCAGAACACTGTCAATGCACAGTGTAAACTAACATGCTAATTTATGATACGGTGCTTCTCTTTCACCAACCTGACTTGTAAAACAGCATAAATGACTTGATAGTATAATAAACTATTTAACTACCGTAAATATATTTCAATAGAACAAAACATCCAAAGAAAAAAGTGTATATTAATAGGCCTATTGGTAGGATACTTTTGTGCAAAAACAACCACTCATGATACCCAAATGATACTTTTCTTTTCTTTGGGATGCAGTTTTGTGATTTTAGATGGGAAAGTCTACTTAATCAAGGGTTTACAGAATTTCTTACAGTAATAAAGCAGGATGGTCAATTACGATTTGAGGTTATCACACAATTATACCTTTAAGAAAAGAGGCATGTCTTTTAGTGTGTTTAGACATAGTGTCTGGGGACCGTCAAAATATACACCTGCCAATCAGGAGCCACAAGTACAGGCAACAGAAAGAAAATACCAATTAGACAAGAGAACATTCTTGACTATTATTTCAGTACGTGGGTTAATTCATGAACATAATAGTTATTTCAACACTTTGACAATGGTGGTTTATTCTGTATTGAAAAATAAACCATATATACATGTTGCTATGTTACTGGGATGCATATTATTACAGAACATTGCGATGCATCCCCAAAAATCAGGTAAGCTTTGTTACTTCAGTTTGAAGACTAATTCCTGACATGACAAGTTAGGTATTATGTAACCACCAGCTTGGGATGGTACAAAATGCCTTAACTGTCCCCTCCTTTAATGGTAGGTACAAATATCTATTTAAATATACAGGTACTTGTAAATTGACTAAATTGTGTGTGTATGTGTGTGTGTATATATATATA
>JAECMU010260468.1:0-10777 GCA_016106625.1 Dracogyra subfuscus | reverse complement strand
AAGAGTGAATTCTTTCACATATAAACTAAATAGGAATGATCACTAATATAATAAATGTACCCCCAATTAAAAGCAGATTTTGGGATTTAATAATCTCATGGCGGCCATCTTGGAATTATTGTAATCTAGTTAATTTAAACATCACAGATGTATCAAATATTAATTATCTAGCCATGGGATCAGTGATTTTAAAAATGTACTTGCCATGATTAAAAATTCACTAGCCCTACTTTATATAAATACAATTTTACTAATAGTAATAATCAGATGTCACCTAAAAAGGAATATAGAGCTTAAAAATCCTTAGATTGAGGGTGGAAAGAGGGGGCAGCATTTGACAAGGTTTTTTCCCCCCCACTGGCCATTGGGCTAGTTGTTTTAGGTATTTACGAGCCCAACACTAAATATCACTAGCCATGGGAGTTGGGCTACCATAATCTAGAAGTCCTGATATGTGTATATTGAATATATATATATGTATATTGTATATATATGAATTTTTTTAAACCCCAGCAGGCACTCATAACCTGGAAAATAAAAATTTGTAATGTTTCACTGCATTGCCATGGTGTAAAGTACAATATTATTGGACAATTTAACACTTACGAAACAATGACTTTGCCAGTACTAAATATTGCAGTCTTCGCCATGAGTAAAATCAAGGCGAGCTGCAGATCACTCTCCTTAATTGAGCCAGGCAAGCATTCGCTCTCCTTATTAAATATGTTTGTACAAATGTGCCATGTATTACTATATAACTTTATGTTATCGATCACTATTGCGCGTACATTTCTGAGACCTTTGTTCACAGTCCGATTTTCATACGTAGTTCATGTGAGTAATTACTTGCGAGTATGTTCTTCTAACTTCAATTTAATAAAAAACAAATCATAGCTAAAATTTAAGACGATCGATACGCCGCTCGTCTTAAACATTTGAGGTGTGTGCGGAGGTGAGCGCGAGCAATCGCTCGCCTTTCATGGCGAAGACTGTATTGCATTATCATAATATGGAAAACATACACAATGATAGCAAATACTTTAAGGCATTGGCATTAAAAACACGTCTCAGTTTTTATTGTTAAATTTGTAATAAACGTATTACCCCAGTGGGCACTCGTAACCTGAAAAATAAAAATAATAATTTCATACTTAGAAATATTGATTGGTGTAACATACAATATAATATTATATTATTGAACAAATGAAAGCTTACAAACCAGTGACTCTGCTGGTACTAAATGTTATGTCATCACAATTTGGAAAACATACACAATGACGTCACATACTTTTAAGTATTTGCTTTTATGTCTGTTAGTTTTTATACAATTTTATACAATAGAATTTTAATACAATTTATTACAATAGAATTTTGTATTATCTGTGATCGTGAATAAAATACAAAGTCATAGCAATATTTAGAATAGTTTGTAAAGTTGTTAACATCATTTCTAAATAAATGTAGTCATAAAGAAAATAGAAGGTTCTTAAAGAAAGAAAGAAAATGGCTGAGGTACATGTAATAAAAAGAATAACAAACTCAGTACCAGTTATTATAAAATGTATGTTCTCAAGTAAAATAATTTGATAATACCGTAACTGTTTATTATCCACTATGTGTAAAGTCAGTTAATGAAATACCTTAATATTATATGTTTAAAAAAAAAATGATAAGCTGTTATTCTAAACATTATAGTCTGGCTATTTAATTCCATAATTTAAGTACATAACATAATAACAATTTAATCTGATCATGCAAGGGTATAACGTATTACACCTTTTACTGTATAATATCATTATAAATAAACATTGTTGTGATAGTAAATTTAAACCTGGTACATACCAGTAGATACTATTTTATTAAATTTTGCTTAATGTTTTATGAATTAAAATATTAGAATATTTTGACCATAGTAATGATACATTTTGATATGAGGACATTTTAACCAATTAGTGGGGACATTTTGACCAAAAATGGGTAAGTTTTGGTTGGCGGATGTTTTGACTTGTATCCATTGTGAAATAACTCAATTTAACAGTCTACACATAAATGTATAAAGTTTTGTAATATTAATAGTGTAACCCACATACCAACCAACCTGGTTCAGAAAGAAAGAAATGTTTTATTTAACGATGCACTCAACACATTTTATTTACGTTTGTTTGGTGTCAGACATATGGTTAAGGATCATACCGATATTGAGAGAGGAAACCGGCTGTCACCACTTCATGAACTACTCGTTTCGATTAGCTGCAAGGGATCTTTTATATGCACCATAATAGGGCCTTTGACATACCAGTTGTGGTGCTCTGGCTGGAACGAGAAATATCGCAATAGGGCCACCGACAGGGATCAATCTCACACCGACCGTGCATCAAGCAAGTACTGTACCATTGGGCTACGTCCCACCCCAACATGGTTCAAATTCTAAGACTACCCCACTATAAATATAAAGACCAATATTTTAAAATCTTGAATATTTCCTTATAATAAAGATCATCTCACAATTGCGGATTACAACCAGTAAAGTCAGACACGATGGTTGTTTTCAATACATTTTGACGTAACAGATGTGACCACAGATGACAAGAAATAACAGTGAAAATATGTTTCAGCTGACGGTAAACAAAGGTTATTGTTTCCTGCTAGCATGAAATCTTTCATTGAGGGTTCAACAATTTCACTAGTCTTCAGACCTGGCTAGTGGATTTTTGGTCTGCACTAATGGAAATTATCAACTGTTTATGTGGTTAGGGCATTAGCCAAAGCTTCTGTGTGGGCTATTCATAAGAATATTGAAATGTATTAATCAATAACAGATGAATAAAAGCAGTTACAAATGGTCACACATCTTCATGAAAGCAGATTCCATACTCTTGTTTATTAGAAATTCAGTGAATAGATGTAACGAGTATTCCAGTTAGCTGCAGTTAGTCAAACAAAGTCACACATTCCTTTCATTTTTGTGGCAATAAGCACCATAATCTCCAAGATTTGTCAATCGCTATTATATACTAATTAAGAAAATAAAGGGCACAAGCTTATAAACAACTTAAAGTAGGCGTGGCAGTTCAGTGTAATACCTAAATTGTAAAAACCTTTTTTTATTTGTTTGCTTATACGACATCACTAAAGGACATTGATGTATCAGAACTTGCTTTTTAAGGTGCGCATGTGCGATCGAGCCTGTACAGCACACATAATTTCAATCAGACAAGTGTGAAAAACAGCACACGTTACATTCAACAAACGGCACACGTAAAATAGATGGGTATATTTATTTCCACTGCTTACAAAAATCAACTGTTTTCATAGCTCATTTAACTGATAGGAAGGTCCTATAATTAAAACAATATAAATTAAAAACATGGCAGTGGCTTTCATGTAGTCATTAAACTGGTATTTCTTTGTTGAACAAATTGGGAAATACTGGTTTAATAGATAATTCTGTAGACCTCAGGGCTTTAGATCTCACTAATTTGGGCACAACAGGGACTTTTTTTCTTCTAAGTACAGAAAGGTCATTTTAGGTCCATACTATCATTATAACAGCTAGTGGAGAGTTGTCAATATTCAGAAATGCATTTCTAGCTGTTTTAATGAAAATAAACTTAATATTTCAGTGGTTTTGAGGTGAGATATTTTGAGGTCAGTATGTTTATACTTAATTTGGGCATGATTATTTTGGGCATCTGTATTTTGGGCACAACGTTTATTGCCTTGACTTTAATGCAATCTAAAGCCCTGAGACCTATCAGTCAAAATCCAATCTGCCTATTTTATTTATTTAGAGAGTGACTTTTCATTCGCTTTAATTAGCATATTGAGGTGTGCGATTTTCCACTCGCCTATAATTTTCAAAAAGCAAGGACTGATGTATTAATTAAGGCTATTGGATTTTAACCATTAGGTACTTCTGACATAATCTTAGGGAGACCTGCTATATTTTCTCATTAGTAGCAAGGGATCTTTTTATGCACTATCCCACGAACAAGATAGCACATACCACATCCATTGATATACAATTTGTGGTGCACTGGCTAGAGCAAGAAATAGCCCAATGGCCCACACCTATTATTATTATTATATATATAAAAGATATATTTTTAAACCGATATGTAACACATGGCAAACATACCAAGCCTCATGCATAACATTTTATAATGCACAATAAATATATTAAATTAAATAGAAAGAAAAAGAAAGAAATGTTTTATTTAACAACACATTCAACACATTTTAATTACGTTATTTGGCGTCGGACATATGGTTAAGGACCACAAAGATATTGAGAAAGGAAACCCGCTGTCACCACTTCATGAACTACTCTTTCCATTTAGCAGCAGGGGATCTTTTATATGCACCATCCCATACAGGATAGCACATACCACAGCCTTTGATATACCAGTCGTGGTGATCTAGCTGTGACGAGAAATAGCCCAATGGGCCCACCGACGGGGATCGATCCCAGACCGACCATGCATCGAGCGAGTGCTGTACCACTGAGCTACATCCCACCCCTAAATTGAATAGATTACAAGTATATGTATTGTATTACTCTTTGAAATTTTAACTTTAGGTTTTTGATTTGAAACTGAAAATTCCCAAACAATTTTTTTAAATGACGTTAAAATTCCCAAAGCCAAAGTCATCTATGGGCATCAAGTCAAATTTTAGAAATATAAATTAACACTGGTATGTTGACATCTTTCAATAAATGTTTTAGCACAGTTAGTACATTTGGTAGATATATACACAAATGTACATGTGATACTGTGATATCCAATATTATTACACATTGTCATTTTGCAGGAAGGAAAAAAGATACATCAGCACCATTTTTTCCAAAGTTTATGCAGGAGATTTTATCCATCTCTCCTGCAATGAAGAAATACCAGCAGATATTTTGTTGCTGAAGACAAGCAACTCCATGGGCATGTGTTATATTGAGACATCTAATCTTGATGGGGAAAACAACCTCAAGCAACGACAAATTATTTCTTGTTTACAAAATCATGTAAGTAAAGTAGGACATATTTTACATTTGTCTCATTAATCTGCTATAGATACATAAGTTAGAATGGCAAGCGTTGAAATATGGTAGTTTAAACTAATAAAAAAATTGATAAAAATATGTTTTATTGTTTTGTCTGCAGGAGATTGATTGTTATATTAAAAGCAATTAAGGATATTCTTTGAGATCTTTACAGGTGCTAATGTAGTAGTGTTGGTATAAAGTGCTCCTACTGGCAGTAGCTAGTGGGAATTAGCTCAGTTCGTAGAGCACTGGACTTTTTGTACTGAGAGTCTGTGGTTCGAATCCCCTAAGTGGAGGTTGATTTTTATCTGTTACATTTTGGAGTCGACGTAGGGACTGGGTGTGTTCTTAACACAATAATACAATTATAACCCAGTCGGGACCTGTAACCTTTCAACTGCCCGTGTGGCCCACAGCTTCGGGATGTAGCTTCATTTGAGGGGGGAGTATGTAGTAGTGTTGGTATAAAGTTCTCCTACTGACAGTAGCTAGTGGGAATTTCCCTATTAGCTCAGTTGGTAGAGCACTGGACTCTTGTACTGAGTCTGTGGGTTCGAATCCCCTAAGTGGAGGTTGATTTTTATCTGTTACACTAATAAAGACTAATGTACATGTATCCCTAATTTAATAAAACCATTTAAAAATAAGAGCTTTCTAATTCTTCAAATACATAGGCAACTACCGGTACATTGTTGTAATGTCATGTTATTTTAGTTTGCTATACATTTGTACCTACAATAGTTTATTTTTTTTAATCCAAAGGGGTGTTTTTAGTTTCATTTAATGTATAACCTGCTTCTGTTAATATAATGTTTTGTTGTATTAAATAAGTTCAACTGATTTATAATTTTTCAGTTTTATTATTATTATTTTTTATATGACTGTATTGGAAATAAAACAATGTGACATCTCTGCCATTTTTACTGAATGCATTATAAAGATCGCTTACATATACCACTGTTTGAATAAATTGTACTGACATATGGTGACAACAGTGGTACACTATCATTACAAGTACGTAGTGAGTTGAGTTTGCAAGAATAGAGACTTGGTCTTCAGATCTGTGATGTTTATTTGTAATAAATAAAAAATGCTAGAGCTAAATATTGTATGAAATAACATTGTTAAGCATATCCATATGACTAAAAACATGCATTCAAAATATGTCAGTTGAGAAATGGACCTCAAATAATGCTTCAATTACTTAATTTCAAGTCCTGGAATGGTATTACTGTTTTCACTAAAGCTGCATAATTTTATTTATCTTATAACTTACCCATGATATCCATGTCATAAACCCATGTGATATTTTACTTTATTAACCTGGTTAATAATGGTATGCAAATTTGCACGGTCTTGGTAATTTGTTGCTGTGGATGGGTCATTTGCTTACAAGCCAAAAAACCTGTGTACCTGAGTGTAACATTTTCAAAGATTTGTTTAAAATGTGTGACGTCAAACCTATCGGTGCTATTCATGATGATGTCATGTTATCGATGGTGGCGACTTTAGTACTGTGATTTACTAAAAAACGTAATTAGAATGTTATGTTAAAAGTGTTATAGGATAAATAGAATTACCTACTCGTGTTTTTTTAGTATGTAAAATATCAACCTCGTCTAGTTAATCGGTATTTGTCTTGGCAGAGCCTCGACAAATACTAATTAACATAGACTCGGTTGATATTTTCCATATTAAAAAATACTCGTGACGAATCCTTTCTAAATACAGGAGACATTGACATGTATTAGAGTAGGTGTATGCCTTGGAATTTTACCTCATATCATTATCACTGTGTCAAAATTCATTTAAATATCCTTTTGAAAAGTAATTTGATAAATATCTTAATTAAATATTCAAGGAGATTGTTTTGTATAAGCTTTAAAACCACTGTATTATTATTTAATTGCACAGTTGTTGAAGTATGTGATCTATTTATCTATATTTTTTCTTTTTAAATAGCAAGAAAACTTTGAGGCAAGCAAGTTTACGCACAAACTGCAGGTCGAATTGCCAAATTCTGAAATCTACAAATTCCGAGGCCATATGTATGTATAACTTAAACCAAAACTATGGTATGGTTAAAAAGGACACTGCACATATACTATGTTTAGGTGTTAAATGCATGGACATATATTGTACTTATTAGCTTCCTTGGATGGCCTTTATAACTATATGTTATATTATACATTGTCCCTTTAAAAATCCAGGTTTTCTGTAAGTTCATTCCATCGCTTCTACACTCTGAAGGAATATGTATCTCTACTGATTATTCATAGATGGGGTTGGGAGTACTTACATTACTTAATTTTTCAAAACCGAAGTTTTATTCTCTCTCCGGAAAGGCAAAAATCCCTTTACTGCTTTATTTTGCACCAAGAAAGGAGACTTCAGTGTCTGAAGTGCTCATCGGTATCGGTTATCAGTCCAGCATAAATGTGACCCAACACCATAAAATGAGTCACATTTCCCTGATCGTAGAAACGGAGAAACGGACATATTCAGAAAGAGCAGAGTGGAAGCTTTACAATGATACCAAATGTATTCTTCTAGGATGAAACTTGACCAAAGTATTACCAAAATAAATTCAAATATTCTGTCGTGCACAAAAATCACTTTTCTTAGAAAACTGACTTTAAAGTTAAGGTATAGGTGTGAACAAAATGTTGTTAGCAACGGTCATATTTCTTGAATGTTTATCACATAATCCTCTTCTAACCTTTTGAGTACATCATCCTACATGAAAAGAAGTTAACATTATGGCACTTTACAGTCATTATCATCCGATTGAAGATCCTTCTCTTTTTCTAAGATGGACTGGAATGGAAAAGGAAATGGGGGTCCTAGATATCAGTCTGGTGAATGCATATTACAAAATGCATAATAAAAGTACTTTTTAACATTATAAACATAGTTTACGCAGTGGATATGAAAATAATACTCGGTAAAGGCAAAGTTTTATTGTCAGTACCGGGTAATCAATAATTTACACGCACATGACTTTGATGGCCTATTACTCAAAATGCATAGGTGTGCGACCTGACTCATTTTGTGGTGTTGGGTCACAAATGTTGATTGTCTTCCTGGTTTTAAATCTTGCAAGTACAAAAGAACCAGAATTAAAACTGTGCACATAATGTTTCTCAGTTGAGGCTGTAGACTATTTGTCAACGTCTTCCCCTGACTGTAACATTTAACAAGTTTGTATGCTCTTCTTTGACTTTATCATTGTTCACATTTTAGCACTAGCAATTGTACATTTAGCCACTAGCTCCTGAAAGTGAGTGCTCCCCGTGTTCTTTTATGTTAGCTTGATTCATGTGCAGCACAGTTATTGTTTTGTTTCTGTGCCACTTCATAGAACTGGAAAGCTGTCTTCGCCAAACATTGTCTTTTAATACTTCTCTCTACACACTATGGTTGGTCTCACAACTGATACCATCTGCTGGTGCATTGGTAAAGAAATTCCAGTTGCAAGTACAATTAAAATCAGCTTGTGGTAAATCATGTTATAAAAGTTGAATTGATTTTTAAACTGGGATCCAGCTCCTAAGTAGTAGTGTACATGGTTTATTTTCCAAGGAAGCTTTGAACATGTACACGTTTGTTGTGTGTTAATGTTTCTGATACAATGCTGAAGTATGCATGCTTCAACTCGGGAGTTATCAGCCTAAAAAAAGTACACAAATTCATTGAAGACAGTTATTTGTTGTGAGCATCAATATGCAGCCATGTTTTCCCCTGCTGTTTGGCAGCATAATTCTCAGAAAAGTCTTCATGAATAATGATTTACCCAACCATGTGGCTTTTCAAGTGACACAAATCAGCTTGTTATCACTTAGCATTATGCTTATGTCTGGACATACTAGAAAGCTGCTTGTAGACTTTCATGTTTCTCATTTGTAATATTGAAGTGTTAGTTTTATATTCTGTCAAAGTAACCATTTTCAGAATATTTGTAAATGCAGACTTCTTGATCCCTTTCTCGTAAGATATAAGCAGGTCTGGACCCATATTCACAAGGAGGTGTAAATTTACATCTATGACTAGCATTTAAGTATATCTACCATAGATTTACGTTTACATGCAAGAAGCACCTTATTCTCAAAGACGGTCGTAAATGTAAACGTAACTTAGTTTGACATAAATCTACGATTTCATACTCACCAGAGAAAAAAACAAAAACACTACAACATTACAAACAATGGTTACTGGGTAAATAACAAATGCAAAAAATGCTATGTCATTTGTCGTCTGCTAACAATAACATCGCAAATGGCGAACCATGGTATTTTTGTATTGGTGAGGGTCTGTGTTTTCATATGACATTTCTTAAAAAGTAAAAGATAACTTGGGTGCAATTGGCCGAGTCAGAAACATCTGTTTGATCACCAATAAAAAATATGTTCACCTTCACAAACAGCTTCAGTTATTGAAAATGCCTTCAGTTTCCGAAAATAATAGTAAATAACAGCGATCGTGCTTGATTTATTATATGTACACAACTTACATGCAATGTTAGTTGTAACCAGAGGCACCCTTATATTTACACCCAACTTTACACATAATTTACATTTTCATTGTTTCATGAATAGCTCTTCAATTGTAGATTTACGTTTACATGTAAAACTAGGCTTACGATGTTTTGTGAATATGGGTCCTGAATTCTCAAAATTTGGTAAGGCCAATCAGGTAGTCTGGGTTTTTTTTCCAGGTAAACCTCATGAGCTTCTTTGAGGTTCATTGTCAGGATTCATTTCTACTTCTTTTCTTTCGTTCCACAAGGAAAGCACACTGTAATGCAATATTTCCACCCAGGCCACATGTAGCTGATATCTTCTAATAGATCACAGTTCTCAACATAAGCCATTTGTCTCATAGGATATTTTGTCAATTATCTGTCTCGGCTGATTCAAAAAGTCTTCTTTTCACTTGTGGTTGGTCAACAATCTAAATTATTTTCCTTTTGGATGGTGTGAGACCTTGATTATATATGCCTACAACAACTGCTTATTTCCAAGGAGATTGCTAAGGTAGCATTCTTTTCATGTAAGACACAGTGTGCTTTAACTGAGTACCATATATCTTCGACTATAAGTTGACCCTGCCTATAAGTCAAGACCCTAATTTCAAGCCCTGAAAACATGTTTTGTTATTGATCTGTTTATAAGTCAACCCATGAAAAATTACCAATATATATTACAGTATTTCTTACTTTCAGCAAATGATAATTATAAATGATTCATATATACAATATTTGAACAAACATATTAATTATTTTTGAGACAAGGGCCTGCTACATTGCGGTAGTTCATTTCCAAACCAATCTAATTACACATAGATGGTGAACACCGTTTCATTGTTACCTTATAGCATTGTACATCATGGTTTTGTGCATAAACAATAACTTTATTTATCAACATACCAGTACAATAACTGAAAGTTGACATTCCATTCCATGCTAGCAACAGTGTAAAGAATGATAACTCTGTTGAGTAAAATATACTGGTTTTCACACCAAAATTGCCTGATTCCTGTTAGAATCAGTCTAAGCTATTTTTAGTGAAATCTGATTGATATTAATAATAACTGATCATGAACTTTTTGTTGTATTCTTATTTTGTACAAAAGATTGTTTGTTCAAAGATTTAAAAAAATAAAAATAAATAAATAAAAAAATGTTTTATTAGCCCAGAAATGTCGATAGTGTCAGGGATGGGGCCCTGAATCACTAGCTTA
>JAECMU010260420.1:1076-19226 GCA_016106625.1 Dracogyra subfuscus | reverse complement strand
ATTTGATTTTCTTAGCTCCTACAACAAAAAGTTTTAAGGTCTGTTGCTAATATAATGCTCATATGAGATAAGCTGATGGATTGTTGTTTAGCAAATTCATTGGGGAGGCGAATGTTTTCAAGATGGCCGCCATTTTTCAGTATGGCGGGCAATAGTCCAGGATTTAGGACCAGGTTGAATTTTTTTTTTCATGCAACTCCCACTACACAGTTGGTTTGTCACTCCAAACTACTAGTGGGATGTCTCTGGAACATTTTCAGCCCTGATGTACAGTTGAATTGTGGCAGAAACACTAGGTGCCAGCCTGTTTTCTAATGGGGTTATGTTTGACAGGAAACTATTTTTTGTGCCCTATCTTAAATATGTTAAAAAAGGGCTTAAAAGTTAATATTTTAAAAGTATTGGTAATACGGAATGGGGAGCAGGCCCAAAGGTTATGCTCCGTCTGTATAGATCTTTAGTTAGATATAACATTTCTTATGGATGCATTGTGTATGGGTCAGCATTTCAAGTTTTACTTGCAGATGCTAGATATTATACAGAATCAGGGACTTAGGCTTTGTCTTGGTGCGTTTTGAACATCTCCTGTCGAGAGCTTGTATGTTGATGCACACGAACCTTGTGTGAGTACTAGACGTGTAAAGCTTTCTCTGCAGTATGCCACCAAGATTAAATCATTACCAACACATCCTACACATAATGCGATGTTTGACAACAAATTAAGCGATTTTTGTCACTTTCCAACATTGATTTAACTGACACTTTGGTAACTCCTTCATATTTTGTTTTACCACCTTGGTGACACTGACAGTGCTCACATTGAGGTGGAGGATCATATGCCAATTCATTGGTTTCCTTTTCAGCAAACGGACTCAAGCTAGAAGCCTCTTAGAGTTGTTCAAAGTCAGCAGTCATTTCATGCAAACAAAATAGTTTGATAGTGTTCATATTTATCGATTGGTATGTTATTTCGAGTACTTCCTGTATCTTTTAGAAGCCACTAAGAGACACAAACAGAGAAGGTTAACAAGGGTACCAATGACAATTTACATTCGTATTCATACATTAATATAGTATTACACATAATAGATGGTTTATATTTATTTTTTTGCAATCTTTTGTGTATTAAATTAGTTTGGTGGATATACGCTGGCTTATCCAGAACAAAAACATAGCCATTATTTTGAAAGTGGGACACTTTTGACGGGCTCCTACAGATCTCGGTTTTCATTGGCTTATCACATGTGTGAAATTCCCCAACAACAGATCACGTGAGATTTCTCAATTTTAAAACAAATTTAACTGTCTTGATTGAGGGGTCGTCTCATAACTCCAAAACCTATTTATATCCACAATGGTATGGTACGTCTTTCCAAGGTCGGTGGGTGGGGGATTTGCTAGCAGTTGGCATATACGTTAGGCCTACATGTAAGGGCGTGTTACTAATTACGTAACGGACTTGGGGTAGAGGAAGAGAGTATTTTTATTCATTACTTAAGACCTAAAAAGTTTATAACTAGAATATTAACAAATTCCTGTCAACCTTCCCAACTATTTAAAAACATGTTTTCAACTAGATCTGAAATTCTAAGTTTACAATGCCCGGCATATGTAGAGTGATCCCCATGTTTTCATCAATACTAACGTTGATCAAAACCACTGCTATTGGTTTATATGAATCAAACCAGAGCCTAAGTTACAGAAGTATATTTATAAAACTGGGATAGTCGACATGGATGTGTTTACATATTTTGGTCCTACACTTAGTGTGATACTTAAAAACCAATAGCAGTGATTTGTATCATATTTCATCTAATTTAAGACATTGTTAATGTATTAAATTAATTAGGGTAAATTTAAACGATATTTGAAAAATGACTAGTAGAGATACAACTGTAGATCGTGTGACCATTCTCATAGTTTCTTTAAGTTGTGGCCATTCTTCAGGTCAGTTCTGTGGTCCATCATAATCTGCTTTGATTGGAAATCTGGAATTAAAAGGGATTATTTTTACTTTTAACTCAATAAACATATTTATTAATAAAGTTATGTACCAAAAGTAAAATTCTTATCCATTGTTATAATAAACGTTTTGACGAATTTTGTTTATTACATAATAATAATTAAGTAAATCCAGGAGTAAAGTTACTTTAAAAATAGAAAGAATCTGGGGAAAAAAACTGGGCATTAATTTTGTTCAAAATATTGTTTCTAAAATATTACATTAAAGACTAATTAGCCTGATAATAACACTAAATTAAATTATAATAACAGGCCTGATGATGAAGTAATAAAATATGGATATGTAACCCAAATGATGGATGCTTTCCTTTTTTTCTTTACTGGACATTGCCTGGTCCTCTGGTGAAAGGCCGGCTACAATCTGAAGAAGAAAAAAACCCACAAAAAAGCCCCTGAGCACATGTGATTACAAGAAACTTATGTTAAGATAAACAAATATGCCTATATTATAAGATATAAACAAACACAAAAACACACTATATATGAGTAAATGAACAAGTGAGAGCTTTGAGAATCAAATTGAATGCGTCCGGTAGCAAAGGCTGCGCAGGAAAGGGTACTAGTCAATGCGACGAAATTCATTACAATGCTGGTTACAAAGTAACAAACTCGACCAATGGAATCGCTGATCGGCAGTCAATGCGGATGACTGAAAAAAGTTAGTGACAGCTCGCTGCTAATTTGAGCTTGGTACTATAAACCTCAGTTGATTCCTACTAAGAGCAATCTAATATGCCTACCAATATAAAACACGGCTTACCAGAGTTACCAACATGCACCTGTAACAGACCAGTGGAAAGTCTATTATTGTCTGCAATGAAATATACTAGTGGAAAGTCTGGTTTATTTTTACTGGCTGAAATGCATTTCATTATGTGCATTATACGGTCACACGTGCATTGCGAGGGCAGTGATCTCCAGCCAATGGGAGACGGCTGCACTGCAGGGAGAGACAAATAAAAGAGGTTAGCAATGAACATTCGTTGTTTTCCGCTGGGAACGTGATTGGGTCGGTAGGTAAAACAGTAGGAGTAAATGTTAGGTTAATTGGGGCTGGGGGTGGTCGTAATTTACTGTAGTTGTTATTTAAAGGGACATTCCTGAGTTCGCTGCACTATTTTAAGAAGTTATCGACTAATAAAATATTTCTACGATTAAACTTACATATTAAATATATTATCTTGTTTAGAATATTAGCGGCTCTATATTAAACGTGTTTCTGATCGTTCTAATATTTGTACTAGGTTAATTCCCATTTTATTTTGAAGACAAAATTCAGTTTGGGCTCCTTACAAATATTAAGACGACCAGAAACACATTGAATATACAGACATTGATATTCTAAACAAGAAAATATATTTAATATGCAAGTTTAATTGTAGAAATATTTTATTTGGTGGTCAAGAATGTCCCTTTAATACATTCGACAGTGAACGCTGCAATTATATGTTATGTTTTGATAATTATGTACTAAATATTATTATTTCAATTGGTGTTTGTGTTTTATTAATTAACATGTAGTAATTACGGCAACCGGATGAATTTCGAATCTACGTGGATGAGCGCCCGTGAGAGAGCCTCCATCTCCTGTCAACATTCACTTGTTGAGGGGAGATCGACGCTCACTCGAGGCCGTTCCGTCCTCGTTGATGGTCTTATTAGTTTTGTTCTAGAATTAGGACGGTTACACACCCACTCAAGAGGGATGGGGTGGACTTTTGATAAAAACCGCCAATCCTGGGTTCCAATGTATCATACTCCACTTTTTATTAAAATATATTGAATGAATGAATGAATGAATGCTTAACGACACCCCAGAACGAAACATATATCGGCTATTGGGTGTCCAGACACGGGTAAGACAAAACATGAAGTGATCATCAACATCAAAATAAAAATGCAAAAGTCAAATAAAAGCAGTGTAAAAAAACCCCTGTATAATTACTAATATATTGAGACTGGTTAGTAATATTAAAGGAACATTCCTGAGTTTTCTGCATTGTAAGATGTTTTCGACTAATAAAATATATTTTAGGAAATAAAACGAAATTTAACCCAGTATAAATATTAGAACGATCAGAAACATGTTTAATATACAGCCACTAATATTTTATGCAGGATAATGTATTTGATTTTTAATTACAATAGATAAAAGTCTATTAGTCGAGGACATCTTAAACATTGAAGCAAACTCAGGAATGTCCCTTTAACGCGAAGTATATCCTGAATAAATGAATGTTAAAGGGATATTCTTGAGTTTGTAAGCTGTTTCCGAGTAATAACATTTCTACGATAAAACTTACATGTTAAATATAGTTTCTTGTTTAGAAAATCGGTGTCTGTATATTCAATGTGTTTCTGGTCGTCTTAATATTTGTAAGAAGCCCAAACTGGATTTTGTCTTTAAATCCGTACGAAAAAATATATTTTAGGAAATAAAATATATTTTAGGAAATAAAATAAAATTTGCGCTAGTACAAATATTAGAACGACCAGAAACACGTTGGATATACAGCCACTAATATATTATGCACGAAAATATATTTAATATGTAATTACAATCGTTAAAAAATATCCGTTAGTCGATAACATCTTAAAAATGGCAGCAAACTCGAGAATGTTTCTTCAACAACATCCCATCATGACAAATATTGGGTGTCAAACTAAATAAATATAAAGTGAGGTATATCCCGATACTACTACCACACACATTACCGTATATATAACGCGTATATATATAACTCATCTATGATTTGTTATTTGTTTGTTTAACGACGCACTCAACACATTATAAATACGGTTATATCGGCGTCGGTCATATGGTTATGTCGAGAAAAACCCCAGTGGTTAGCTGACTCATCTATGACAACCGTAATTTAAAGGGGAATTCCTGATTATTTATTTTTAGATAATATTGACAAGACTTTTTAACGATTATAATTACATATAAAATATTTTTTTCTGAATAAAATATTAGTGGCTGCATATTAAACATGTTTCTGATCGTTCTAATATTTGTACTAGGTTAAATTTAATTTTATTTTATAAAAATATTGTTTTTGTACGTACGAAGACAAAATCTAGTTTGGGCTTCTTACAAATATTAAGATGACCAAAAACACATTGAATATACAGACACTGATAGTCTAAACAAGAAAATATATTTAATATATGTTTAATCGTAGAAATATTTTATTAGTCGGAATGAATGAATGAATGAATGAATGAATGAATGAATGTTTAACGAAACCCCAGCACGAAAAATACATCGGCTATTGGGTGTCACACCATGGTAATGGGGTTCACATTAAATAACATCAATAACATCAATATAAAGGACTGTGTAAAAATACAAATATCACAGATAGAGAGAATTAAAATTTAGAATAAAATTCTGTATCGCGTAAAAATTGTACAATGAGTTCTGGATGGAATCGAAATTATTCCATCACATTTCGTGTACCAAATATCTTTTCGAGTTTCTGACAAATGCGTACACTCCTTATTAGTGCAGCAAACTCAGGAATGTCCCTTTATATTAGTTCTGTTAAATGAAACATTCCTTTTTCTCCGAGGTTGTTACTGTGTAAAGCGTATAGCTATGTTTTACGCTAATTAGTAAGGTGTAGTATTTAAGTGAATTATTGTAATATTCTGAAACCGTCTTAATTGTATTATCCAAAACAATTATTTAAAGGCGCCCAATCCTATTACATGTGTGCATTCAGTAGTGTCCTTAAAAAGAGAGGGTTCGCTCAAGCCAGAGTACCACGACTGGTATATCAAAGGCCGTAATATGTTCTATCCTGTCTGTAGGATGATGCATAATACGATCCCTTGCTACTAATCAGAAAAAGTAGCTCATGAAGTGGCGAAAGCGGGGTTTGCTTTTCAATATCTGTGTGAGGTCCTTAGCCATATAACCGTAAATAAAATGTGTTCAGTGCAGCGTTAAATAAAACATTTCCTTCCTTTAAATAGAGGATAAAATTATATCCCGAGCGAAATAATGTTCACTTGTCACAAACTTTAATGAATGACAAAGGAAAATGTGTTAATCAAAATTAGTCTTGATTTAGTAAACTAGTCTGGAGTGGCAGTTCTCAGATGCGATGCAAGAAGGAAGAAATATAAAGGATCTCCTCAGGTGTGGCAGTCTTCCTAGACGAGACAGATTCATAGAATCAACTATTTTGCCAAATAACCATTCGACAATATGTTTTTCTTATTCAGCTATTTGTTTTTCTGTAAAGTCTTTTATTTTCGATATACACTCATACAAATAATTGATTCAAACCCAAACTTCAAGATTAGGTGCAGAGACGTGTTTAATAAATTCCGAAAATTAACAATTATGATTGCAAAATATATAATGAATGAATGAATTAATGAATGAATGAAAGAATGTTTAACGACACCCCAGCACGAAAAATATATCGGCTTTTGGATAAATTAATATATAAGCTGGGACCCTGATGTAACAGACTGAAAGAAAATTAAACCATTTGAACAGTCTATAATTCAAAAGCTTTTTTCTTTTTTAATTTGATCTAAATTCCATTGATTACAATCCAAGACATGAACAGGTTTGTGCCATTACCAAATGTGGTACACAACTTAACGGCAAGGTACACAACTTAACGGCAAGGTACACACAACATGCCTGATAATCGCGTACTGAAATTAGTTTCACATTACTGCTACATCCCTGGTGCACTAATGTCAATGGATACGAACCAGCATGGTCTGCTTTTCCATACATGTTTTGGTCCATTTTTGCACACACACCAATACACTATCATATTTTATACAAGAAAGTTAAACATCTGGGCCCCGTTCCACGAAGCGATCTTAGCGCTACCGTCAGAGTAGTTATGCACTTAAGGTGATCTTAGTGCTAATATTGCTTCGTGTAACGGGGTTCAGTGGCCTAATTCACAACGCTCTCTAAGGCTCTGCTAGAAAACAAAGCATTCTCTTTGCAAGTCGTTTAGCAATGCACTGCGAGATCGCAAAGTTGCGGAAGTTTAGTGAATTAGGCTCCTGGGCCCAATTTCGCAAAACATCGTAAGCCTAGTTTTGCACGTAAACCTACATCTATCACTAAACCACAATTCGTATTACTATTATAGTACAGCAGATATATTTCATTTGCTTTCGTCATTAAAATGCTCGCTCTTCCATAATGGTATATGTTTCTGTGTGAAATAAATGACAAACGCGTGTAAACTTATGTCCGGTATAACTGCTAGTCGCAGACGTAAACGTACGATATGTTGAGAAAATGACCCTTGTTGTTTAACATCATTGGAACATACATCGACTAATCATCGGCTGTTAGATGTTAAACATTTGGTAATGTAAACATCGCAAGGAGCTGTCGATAATGTTTTATGAAGAACAAGAAATAAACAAAGTTAAATGGCATACCCTTCTCCCCAACAAACAAAAACACTATCCCAAAACAACACACACACACACACACACACACACACACACACACACACATAACAACCAGGGACAAGATCGATACTGTTCAACGAATTAGAAAAGCATGATCACAGTTATCCAGAAATATATCCGCGCAAGGAGTCTGCGGTTTCATTATTTAATGGCAGAGTGCTTTGGAGTGGCAACTATTAGACTGGAGTTGACAGGGGAGAGCATGTAGTTTGCAAACGTTAAACTTGTTGACATAAACAAAATAAGTATTAAATAATTCCGGCCCATGCAAATTACGTAGGAGTTTTTTGTTTTGTATAAAAAGGGCCTACTCCGGCCAGGTTTAGTGAGTGTATTTGTTTAAAGGGACATTCCTGAGTTTGCTGCAATTTCTAAGATGTTATTGACTAACGGACTTTTTAACGATTGTAATTACATGTTAAACATATTTTTCTGCATACAATATTCGTGGCTGTATATTAAACGTGTTACTGATCATTCTAGTATTTGGTAAATTTCAATTTGAAGACAAAATCCAATTGATATTCTAAACAAGAAAACATATTTAATATGCAAGTTTAATCGTAAACATAATTTATTAATTGGAAACATCTTACAATGAAGCAAACTCAGGAATGTCCCTTAAAATCAGTATCTTGTGAGAAAACTGAACAATAAGGGCTGGCAAGTGTGCATAAAACATCCATTGGCGATTTAATAAAGGTGCCATAGCCACTAACGCTATATAAAACATAACGTAACTGTGGTATATGGCTTGATAGCTAGGTAGGTCTCTGCTAACACAAGTACTGTACATTTAAACCTACAGCTAGGATATGCCAAACGCTAAATTAGATGAGGACATTATACATTACGAAGCCGTCAAAACATACCGAACGTAATTGAAAACGGAGAACAATTCGCAAAACAAACGTTTTGTTTGCTCATTCTAAACCTGATGGCATTTTTGTGCCAAAAACAATGTATAATTACAGACATATACAAGTTGCATAATGTCAGAAAGTAACAACGTAACATACCTTTATCTGTCAAAATAGTGTAAGAAGGTAACGTCGAAATGAAGAGAATGATGTAATGCAAAGAAGTATAAGCGATTCTGAAGACACGTCATGAAATTTAAATTACATCTGATGGATGTCTAACATAATAATTAAACAATTTGGTCTAGAAAATTAATCAATGTAATGTTTAACGACACCCCAGCACGGGGTGTCAAACTATGGTAATGCAAATAAATAAAGTGATGATCAACATCAGTATAAAAATTGAAGGTTTAAACAAAAACAAGTGTAAGAACTGTACAAAAACACAAATATTACAGAATTTTACGGATACTGAATTTTACTCAGCACGCGCAAGGGTCCATACCCTGTCTCCATTGTGACTGTTGTCTTTTCATCAACATATTAGCGTAGTGCAGCAGGCTGTCCGATCATTAGTAAGTTGTGGAGGGTAGTACAGGCCAATATGATGGAATCTACTGTTTCTGGTACTTGTTGCATAGTTCCAAGCAGAATCTGGAATTTCATGGCAAGAATGCCAAAAGCATTCTCCACAACTCTACGTGCACAAGACCGTTTGTAGTTGAAGTTGCGCTCGTCATAGTCCAGATGTCTTCCTGAGTATGGTTTCATCATCCATGGTCTGAGAGGAAAGGCATCATCACCAATCACAAAGTAGGGAGTGTCTCTGTTATCATGTGGATGGGGAGATGGTGGTGGAAGGCTCAGGGTTCCTTCTTCCAGCATTGGTCGCAGTTCCAAGTTGTGGAATATCTGGCCATCAGAACCACCAACACTCAACCATATAAAGTTGTAGTCAACATCCACTACAGCCATCATCCCCATAGAGAAGAAATTCTTGTAGTTGTAGTCAGCAGGCTTCTTGATTCTGATGTGTTTGCCATCCAACGCACCGCAAGCATGTGGAAGGTTCCAACTCTTTCAAACTCTGATGATATGCGCAACCAATCTTCGTCGGGGATGTTGTCTGGCATGACTTCATCTTTATATGCTGAGATGATTGCTTCGCAGACTTCAGGTACGAAGAGTGATATGGAGTTTCGGGCCACACGGAAGGAATACATCAGATCTGCATAATTCACACCAGTAGCTAGATGCCTCAGTGTTACAGCTAACTTCAGTCCAGGCTCAAGTGGCTCCCTGAGAGTAGACAAAAATTGTACACATCTTTAAAATATAATGGTAGATTTATATCAAATATTATCAAAACTACTAAAATTAGGTAGAATAAAAAAAATGTACCTGAATGAGGTGGACTCTTTCTTGATAGCAGGAGTAACCCTGTCAAGAATATATTTTTCTGCATAAAATATTACTGACTGGTTAAGGCCACCGCAGACCTTTTCAACAAGGTTCAATTTTTCAGTTCCATGCAACAAAAATCGTATGTCGTTGCATCGTGAAATTGCTCCGATTGCAATTGCATTTAATTGCACGCTGTCGCAAACATGTGCGCCTTCCATGCAACAAAACGATGACATAATAATTTAAACTGCCAATGAACGGATAGATAGTAATCACATGACTCAAAATGGCAGCCTCCTGCAGCATGTATGAATGAATGAATGTTTGTTTGTTTAACGACACCCCAGCACAAAAGTACATATCGGCTATTGGGTGTCACAAATGGTAAACATAAAAATATTATTTATATTCATGTAAAACCACGTGTAAGGAGCTTTTAAAACTTTGTATAGAAGTCAAAGTGTTTTAAAATCTTTACAATTAATTCGGGATGGAATTTAAAAGATTCCAAAACATTTCTGTTGCCAAATATATCATTTCTCGTCGGCTTGAGATGATCACACTCTACCAAAATGTGGCGCACAAACAGTGTACACTGACAGTGTTCACACTAAGGAGGGTCCTTCTTTAAAATAAATGATTGTGTCAGATATGTATGGCCGATACGGGCGCGGCATAAGACTACTTCATCCTTCCTGCACCACCTGTAGGATGACTGCTTATTCGCAACCGCACCGTTGCCAAGTCGAAAAGATATATTGGTTAATATGAAAGTTAAATCATTGTAAGGGACACCAATATGGACAATGGGCAAGTTCAAAGCAGACTTGGTAGCAACATCTGCCTTTTCGTTACCCGTAATGCCAACATGGCCGGGTACCCAACAAAATATGACATCTTTATTGACAGTTGATAAATAAAATAAAAAACACCCCCAAAAAAACCTTCGTATCACAATCCCAACTAAGGGATGCTCCAATGTCATCTACTGTAGAGCTTGGAGACACGAAAGTGAGTCTGTAAAAATAATGTACTTGGATGCACATGAATCCTTAATCTGTTCCAGGGCTTTAATGAATGCCCAAATTTCAGCAGTAAAGATTGATGCTGAATCGGGCAATCTCATGGAAATATATTTAATATGTACGTTTAATCGTAGAAATATTTTATTAGTCGTAAAACATTGCAACTAACTCAGGAATGTCCCTTTAATGTTTGTAAGAAGCCCAACATGGATTTTGTCTTCAAATAATTTCCTACGTACGAAAACACAATTTTAGGAAATACGATGAAATTAACCTAGTACAAATATTAGGACTACCAGAAACACGTTTAATATACGACCACTAATATTTTATGCAGAAAAATATATTTGATATGTAATTACAGTCGATAACATCTTAAACACTGCAGCAAACTCAGTAATGTCCCTTTAATCCAGTACAAATGTTGAACGATAACAAACACGTTTAAGACCTGCCTCTCATCCCTAGACCATGCAGCTCAAGACGGTCCCTGATTTCCTGTGAATCCAGATTGAGCTCCCAAGTATTACTCCCCGTGGGTATGACGGCTAACCCCCGGTGGTAGTCCTGGCCCCGTGCTTATAAACCTTAAAATCTAGACTTTAACGTCATGACAACACCATTCAAATATCATTACGTTAAAGTCTGGACTTTAAATTCTAGACTTTAAGTTTTATAAACACCGGCAAAGGTTGTTGCTGTGGGAGTTTCTTCCTCGCTCGATGGTTGACGGGTTGGAACAGGAAGAAAAGCTGATTCCCAAAACTATTTAAATTAAAACGCCTTTAGTAATATCTCCCTCTAATATATAAGATACCCTTATGACTTTACTCCAGAGGAAGATCCCCAAGTTCGGCGCATAGTTACCGATCTTGATTCCAAAGATAATGCTATATGGATTTAATATGAATTTGTAGCCAGGTGTTTTTTGTTGTTGTTTAATAAAAACATCTGGTTTTGTTGCAGTGATAGAGCGAGATGTAGCCCAGTGGTAAAGAGTTCGCTGGATGCGCGGCCAAATTTAATTTAGCTCCAGAAGCCAAACCGAAACGACCACAAATGGATAAAACCCGCTTAGTTGATGACTCGTCTGTAATTAGTACCGTACAATCGTCAGTACAACAGTACTAATTTCAGAGGTTCCAATAATTTACGAATCCGAACGTAATTTAATCAATAATAGCTCTATGACCAAAACATAAAGTAAGGGAGATAACCCGCAACGAACGAGTTACTGGAAAAGGGGAAGATTTACATGAATTGATAAAATATTTTCCCTTAAAATAACCCCTGCGCGTGCTGTAACATTCTCTTTGAGAATGGCCAATACAGAACAAATCCCCTTGTTTTCTTCGAGATACAATAAAAAAATTGTGAATAAAAGTCCGTATCTATCTGATATTTGTATTTTTGCACAGTTCTTTACACTGTTTTTATTTAAATCTTAAAGGGATATTCCTGAGTTTGCTGCATTGTTTAAGATGTTATCAACTAACAGACTTTTTAACGATTGTAATTAAATATTAAATATATTTTCCTGCACAAAATATTAGTGGCTATATATTAAACATGTTTCTGATCGTTTTAATATTTGTAGTGGGTTAAATTTCGTTTTATTTCCTCAAATATATTTTTTCGTACGTACGAAATTATTTGAAGACGAAATCCAGTTTGAGCTTCTTACAAATATTAAGACGACCAAAAAATATCAAATATACAAACACTGATATTCTAAACAAGAACATATATTTAACATGTAAGTTTAATCGTAAAAATATTTTATTACTCGTTAACATCTTACAATGTAGCAAACTCGGGAATGTCTCTTTAAATGATTATATTGATGTTGATCATCACTTTATTTGTTTGCATTACCATAGTTTGACACCCAATAGCCAATGTATTTTTCATGCTGGGGTGTCGTTAAACATTCATTCATTGGTTATAATACGGTTTTTAATCATATTCTGTTTTTAAAAGTCCGTGTACATGTCCAGTCGTTATGAGAGAAAAGGTCTAGCTTTTCTGGATTTAACTGGTACTAGGACAGACAGATAGCTATGCTTCCCTTTCTCTTTTCCCACTGATGGTGTCGGGGGCTCCTCTTCTATCTTTGTTTTTCCCTATCGGTGCTGCGGGTGTGTTCGGTTTCGTCACGACACTCGCAAAGATAGCCTATTAACCTCTTCTTCTTCACACTCCGAACTTTGGTGACCTGGCTGACAGCACTTAAAGCAAACTTCTGGCTGATCACGGTACCGTACACATATACACTGAACTTCATGCTGCCGGTGTTAAAGTTGCGGAGAATGGCCTTGTTAATTGTAATTTTCAGTGTTCGCTCGCTCGTTTTTATAGCGGCGTTTCTCCACACGGAGAAGGTAGGCTCAGTCACTCTCTCTATAGTGCGATAGCATTTGGCCTTGCATCAAACAACTTCATGGACAAGGGGGGCATGTGCCCCCCACTTTTCAGACATTATTATTGTTAAACTATTATTATTATTATTATATAAGTGTGCCCCCTCACTTTTTGGCACCTTCCTACGCCTCTGACTATTATAAACTCTAGTTCACTCTTGCAATATATTTATGCATGCTCTATTACCCGATATATCAAGCTTAATCCCTATTTGGTCCCAAATAAATTGTTTCTTGTGAACATCCTTATATTCTTCTTTTATTTGATCGTACAGTAGAGGTTATTTCTCAACGTTTGTAATCAATCGTTCCACCGACACGATGACTATGATGTCATACAACAGAACTAGTCCTGATTGGCTGAACTCCTAAATTTGAGAAAAATCGCTTTGCGTTTTATCCCCAGCGGTTTACCGCTCTGCCGTCGGGCCGTTCCGCGCTCAGTGTAAAGGCCCTTTTCCATGGAGCGTGTTTTGTCCGAGCCGAACACGCGCTGCTTTTAAGAAAATCGCTTCACGGTATCGACTATACAAGCGTTTCCATGCAGGCGGATTGCCGCGCTGATTTTTGACCGCGGGGAAAAAAATCGCTAGGAGAGGCGATTTTTATCCGCTTGTCTGCGCGGGCAACGCTATAAATGTCATAATTACGTCATTAATGTAGGGGTTTCCCTTCCGGAAGCGATAATGAAGTTTGATTTGCATAGATATGAAAAATTGATCGAATTGTGAGGAGTTATCCTTGTTTATACCAGTCCACCATGGCTAAACACAATGACTTAATCCACCTACAAAAATACATTTGGAAGGAAATAGCAAACGAAATGGATATGAAAGAAATGAACGGTAAATAGGCCTATTCTCGGACACTGTTCAATTTGTTAAATTATAGCATTTGGGACTTACCTATTTTAAATAATTTTCTACCGTTTGTTTACCTTCCCCGAAGTACACAGGCACCCAGCCAAGTAATTATAAGTATATCATAACAATTACTTCTTTTTGCATACATGTATATTGCTAATACCCGAAATGCGTCCTAACCCTAGGATTGTCCTATTTTATTTAAAACGAATCTGCGCACACAAGGGGATGCAGACGACTCGTCTCCTGGACGATTCATCGTCCAAACATTCGTCAGCTGGTCAACTCAGACGATTCGTCCACAACCTAAAATCACTATTGGACAAATCGTCCCCTGCACGACCATAAATCACTACATGACAATAAAAATAAAATAAATAATGACAAATAAACATTATAAAGGATAAAACATAGAAAAATAACAATAAGTAAATACAAAATCAAGCAATTCGTCCCTTGCATTCTGTTTTGTAAAACGAACAGTAATTTGTATTATTATTATTAAATAATAAAAAAACACACATCTTAATCGTTGATGTAGAAGACGATACTATAACACCGTGTAACGAGTTCTGTTTCCACACACGCACACTAAGGCCGTAGCTAGGATTTTATTGTGTGTGGGTGTAGTTTCAAACGACTGGACGAATTGTCCAGGGGACGAATCGTCTAGAAACTCACACGAGGACCTTGACATCGAAATAACAGTAATATATGGCATTCAATTCTTTTACATGTATTTTACATGATTTTATTATATTGTATTGCATATTCCATTATATTATTTACCATGTTCTCTTCTGGGCTATGCTATTAAAATATATACTTAAAACAAAATGTATTTCAGGGGATGACTGGAAGAAAGTTTGGAAGCAAAAGCGTGACGCTTTTAACCAAAAAAGGAGAGAAATTGCCATGTGTAAGAGCGGTTCGGCAGCTAAAACTGTCAAGAAATGGCCATTGTATGACCAGTTGACATTTCTGCTTGATCATGTGTCTGGGCGGAGGTGCGTATTTATATTTATACTACATTTTAATGTATTTTATAACTCAACCTCTAATTCTCAACTCTAAAAACAATGAATGAATGAATGAATGAATGAATGAATGTTTAACGACACCCCAGCACGAAAAATACATCGGCTATTGGGTGTCAAAAGAAGGTAAATAAAAAAACAAAAGGTGATGATCAACATCAACACAAAATTTCATTATGTTAATTAAAACAGTGTAAAGAACTGTGCAACAAATATAAATATCACAACGAGATACTGAATTTTACTCAATGTGTGCTGTATTGGCCATTCTCAATGAGAATGTTTCACCCCTGCTCCACGGTGAGGTGACAGCACGCGCAGGGGTCTAAAAACAAATACCTTCACGTTCATAATAACCAACTTAGGAAAACCAATACATTTAAAAGGAACATTTGAAAGGAAAGACGGAATAAAGATTATCCCAAGTTTATTGTTCATTCCAGTACTGTGAGCAATCTGGCAGATGACAGCCATCAAAGTTCTTCAGAAGGAGAGTAATCCCGTTATAGACACGGTGAAATGGAGAAGAAAAGTGCTGCAGAGACATATCAAGAACCAGATACTCCAAGGTACCTAGTGCTTTATATATTTAGTCCTCTTCGAACACATTGTACTTGCCATGGTAAAGAATGTCTGTTAAAATATCTGGTAAACATTTCTCTTATCTGTATTGCCTCAGCTGTGCCTCTTGTGCCCAATCTAACTAGTGGTTGAAGGCCTGCTGCTTGGTCACATCGGGTGTCATCCAACAATTCTGTGGTTGTCTTAGATTATCTTTGTAACATATTGTGCAGCACAGTTGTTGCCTTAAACATTTTGATGACACTATCTGGCATAACTGCAATTTTAGTGTGGTACACTCGCCATCTTTGTGATAAAATCCCAATGGCATTCTCTACAATTCTTCTTGCACGACTATGGTGGTAGTTGTAAACGTCTTATTCCTCACTTGTGTTTTTTCCTGGATAGGGCCTCATCATATGTCGTTGCAACGGAAACGCCTCGTCTACTACCACCACATAGGGCATTGGACCTACTTCCTCATCCCCATTAAGGGCATTGGACCTACTTCCTCATCCCCATTAATAACATCTTTAGGTAACTGCAGTGAATTTGGAGGTGACAATGCTCTTCCCAACGTTCAAGCAGAATAAATACCACCATCAGATTGTTTCCCATATGCTCCTATATCAACGTAGATGAAACTGTAATTTGCATCAACCAAAGCTAGTAGTACCACTGAAAATGTGTGCTTGTAGTTGAAGTACTGAGACCCTGTGTTGGTTGGGGCTTCAATTGGTACATGCTTCCCATCTATGGCACCTATGCAATATGGATAGTCCCACCTTTGAGCAAAATTCACAGCTTTTGCACGCCACTCTTCACTAGTTTTAGGGAAAGGCATGAAGTGTTCCTGCATCGTAATCCAGATAGCCTCACACACGTCAGATACAATTTTGGACAACGTCGTCACGCCAACTCTGTACTGTGATGCCAAAGACGTGTACGTCTCACCTGTTGCCAGAAACCTGAACACAAATATCGTTATTTATATTTTCATGTTAAACTAGTCATTCATAATACTTCATCATGTTTATAATTGTTTATTTATAGGTACATAATGTCAACATCTATGTCAAGATCAAGTTCACCAACTACCACTCAAGACATTACTTCTCAGACAAGCATGACACCCTGTGTGAGCGAGTCAACAGGATCATTATCCGCCACAGCCCAGCAAGGATCCCAGGATAAAACAGAAAGAGTAACACTGAAATCCAGCAAACGCACTAGCGTAAAGGGTAAGAGTTGGAGGTGGACAGTTTGACTGAACATCTTAAACAACGTTCTGCATCCAACATGGAGAGCATGCAAAAGATAGCATCCAAACTTACACAAGAAGACGACGATGCAAACATCTTTACATTTTCCAAACCAACTCAAGAATGGATGGAAGATGAAGTTCTTAGAATTTATATGGAGGCTAAGAGGCGAAAGAAAAATCTGAGTTCTGCCACTGCTACCACATCCATGCGGCAGTATCAACCTACGTTCACGCAGCAGTTGTATAGTCAGCAGGACCAACTTCAAGCTGTGCAACCACAACCTGAACCACAATATTATATTTATTAAATGTCGTAAATCTTACCCCACCTACCAACATATTCCATTTCAGTGGTAATACAGTATAACCAACCAACTGTAATAAAACATGTATCTCCCATACTATTTAGTTATTATTTGTACACTTTTAGTTTCAGTTCAAATTATTAATTAAAAATATTTTACAATGAATATCTTTACCTTATACACATCATAAGTCTCTGTTTGGCATTAATTGCTTCTCTCACTGCTGACGATTTACCGATGATGGGTCCCACAAATCACAGAATCATCTCAATTTCCTAAAATACTCATGGGTGTTTTTCACTGTCAAGCTCGAGTTATTTAACTGTTTTCTTCTTGTATGATTTTGTGGACCCAAAATCTTTGTTTTCTTTTACATGGTAATATTTTCTTCTTCAAGCTAATAACATGTCTACAGCATTGGACTCTTCCCAATAGGCAAGTAAAAACAGTCTCAACTGAAGGCGCGTTGACATCGCCATTTTAATTGTCAACGCGTGTTTTCACTAAAATCGGCGTAGACGATCTGCTTCATGGAAATGAATTGTCTGCGCGGCTATTATTAACACGCGCGGTAAAAAGCTGCGCCATGGAAAACGGCCTTAATTGGTTCTATGTAAAAGCAGTAGTTTTGTTTTGTGTATTTATTTTTCACCGCGAGGTTTTCCGTTGCCACTCTCCAGTGTAATTGGGCCTTTAGGTCGCGGAAATGTGCATTTCCATATCTCGCTTTTCGCAGGCGGGGTTGACGCAGAATGTGACGTCACCTAAATGAATGTTTGTTTAACGACGCCCCAGCACAAAATACATATCGGCTATTGGGTGTCACAAATGGTAAGTATGATGATGATAACTAGTTTAACGTGCCCATATACCACTAGGGTTTCGAACATGCCCATCCCGAGTCCGACCTCCGATAAGATCGG
>JAECMU010260338.1:0-13570 GCA_016106625.1 Dracogyra subfuscus | reverse complement strand
TACCCCATACATGTTTCAAGCACAAGGCTACTTGACACATTGGTACTAGATGAAATAAAATTGCATATTTCTTTTACCCAGATAAAACGATTATTTTTCACAACCAACACACTCACATTTATAACCAATCACAGGACTTGTGGTGTTTGCTTCTCTATCAAAAGTTCGGTGCACCTCGAACTTTGACCCAGCCGGAAGTTATTTGCTTTAGTACTACCTTGAACAGTAAAAACAAATAAATGGTCAACCTTGGGATTAGCATGCTAAAACCCATTCACGTGTGATGAATCGTGTTGGCGTTTGCTGAACTATTGGACTCTTGTCTACAATGAATTGTGCTGGACAAAACAGAGAAATAAATGTGTCACATTATTAATATGAATAACACAAACCAGCATTTTGTGCATTAATATTATGATCACATTAATTTCTGGATCTACAGTAATTATTCTGTTTACAGAATCAAAATTGAAAAAACAGATTATTACTTGGAACTCTTTAAAGGGACAGACCCTAGTTCAGTTCATGAAAATTTACATTAAGTTTAGTTTAATTTACAAACCTGTAACACATTTTTATAAAGTTACAATTGAGTGAAACCAAAACCACTTCGAATGTACGGAAATGGATACTTTAAACAATAAAATTTAAGTAAAGTATGATTTTAGTTACAAAAAACGCCTCTAATAGTCAAAACTATGTCTTAGTGTTTAAAAACTAGGGTATGTCCCTTTAACTCTACTTTTGAATTATAACTGTCATTGATGTATTTATTTGGAACTATAGGCTCTAAAGAGCCCTAATATGATCATATCTTGGCTGTTAACTTAATTGTTGGCTTCATTTTGTTTGTACTTTTAAAATATTTATTTATTTATGCACTATGTATGAACAAGTAATATTAATTTTTTTGCATTAACTGTAATTATTTTGAATTATTTACCCTGCACACAGCAATTGCTGAAGCACACTCCCACAATGCATCCTGATCACTACATCCTGCAGTCCTCCCTGTCCCGACTTCAGAGCTTTGTTGACCAGTTCAGTGAGCAGATCAAACAGGCTCTGTGTGTTGATAAAGATCATGCAAGGTGAGCTCGCAAACGGAGACTATTCATTTATTTTTACTAACTTAAGATGTTATCTATGTTTCTCATAAGTTTCATGCAAATGGTACTTTTTCTGATGCTTATGCACGCTGTCCATTCCTGTGCATTTTCAGACCTGATCATTATCCATATATTAAACCACATATATTATTTTGCAAGCATACACTGCACTGGACACCTCTGTCCCAGTTTATGAATAAAACTTATAATATATTCTAAATTCAAAATATGCAAGATATTTAACATAGACTCTGTCATCCTAAATGAATAAATAAACAAAGAAACAAATGAATGAAACAATTCCTGGGTCATGTGGACGACCTGCCCTTCTTTCCCTTGGACAGTGGTAGGCACAGTGTAACAGGGAATCTGTGAATAATAATTTAAAAAATGATAATAAAGATTAAAACATGAACAAATGAATGAATAGATGAATGAATGAAAACAGTTTCATGATATTCGTATAGATGTTGTCTTTGTTATATTTCAGAAATGGTGCCCTATCGTTCAGATCAAGTCCGAGTGGAAGCAGTTGTGACACAGGAACGCTACCCTGCATTGCTAGAGAGAGTGTCTTCCATGATGAAAATGGCCAACTACTGAGGCGAGGATTTAATGATAGCAGAGAGTATGTATTCACCAAAATGTATTACAGTTAGGCATTAAACAAATATATACTGGTTTGCCGTTCTGATTTTGGCAAAATATTCTAATATATATATTTTTTAGCAAATAATGATTGTCAACTTCAGTGCCAAAAATCAGTGTCGGAGAAGAGATAACCCAATAACATTACTGACAGCACAAGGACACTGCATTTTATTTTATTTTATAACGGAAATCTCTGAATATATTTTCTTTTTCTTTTGTTTTAGTTTTTTGAGGAAACTAAACCAAAACTCCAGCATATTCCACATACATAAAAAAAAGCAAACATTTATCATCTGCATTGTGTAATGTTAAATGTTTTAAAAACAATTTTAAAATTTCATAATTGATCTTTACATCATTGGTATACAAACATCATTTAAAATATTTTTTTATTCTGTCATCAGAAGACCACTGTTTATTTCATTTCATTTCATTTCAGAAACTACTTACCACAGTGGATAGAAAGCTCAATAACAGAGAGACAAGAATACGAAGACTCCAAACTTGCCTCCCTTAGTCAGCCTGATCTGGCGTATGGCAGGTTTTCTGTTCCACTTGAACGTCAGAACCAGTCTCACTCTGCTTTCAGAGGTGCCCCTTCGTTATTTGCTGACAGGCCTATCAACCAGAGAAAATACAGGATTAGAAAGAGGCCTGACATAGGAGTTGTGAATTACCAAAACTATAGACTAGCTGGTCAGACCAATTTACCACCAGCTTATAGTATGTCACAGAGCGCGACATCACTTCACAACCGACCAGCCTCGGCTGTTGACTTCATGCCAGCTTACGAAGTGTCAGGAGCAAGACCTGTTCAGAATCACGTCTTCAGAAGACCCCAGTCGGCCATGGGTGGACTGCGTCCGAGTGAAGCTCGAAGTAAATCCCTGCACAACCAACTGTTTCACCGAAAATACTCTGACGGGTTTAGCAACTCTCATGACAACCTGGCTTTTGGATCCCGGTCATCTCACTCGATGACGCCTTCCCCTAGAGACTCTCCTAGGATCATGGTGAATGGGAATATTGAGGATATTCGTGAATACTGTGAACATTCGGATGGCTTGTTCCAACACAATAACGAGGATGATACGAGAGGCTATACGACTGTTGGTTACGGATATGACAGCAGCTACAGGGAAGCTGATATTGAGAATGTCGAAGAACTCAAGCTGGCTGTTTCCCTTGCAGAAAGTTTACAACATGATGGAGAACTTGACAACTCTGTGGAGACACATGGCAGTGACCATCCATGTTTGGAGATGGGTGGTATGTGTAGAAATGTGAACTCAGACTGTAGAGAATATTTGCAAAATTCTGACAGTGATGAGAGAACAAAACCTGCTTCTCATATTCATGAGCTAAGACTTGATATTAAAAATCTTGATGATCAGGAGGATTCTATCTCTGGTGGCAAACATTCTGTGCACTCCGATTCCACGTATTTACCGAATTCGACTTTTGAAGAGAGTGTCAGATCAGACCCTAACAACAGTGAGAACCAGCTAATACGTGACTGCATGTTCAATGGATTTACAGAACAACACCAGGAACGATCTGCCAGTGTTTTGGAATTGCAGTCCAAACCAAGGCATGACTCCTCAGGGGATCGAGACAGTGGAACAGGTTCTCGGGACAGTGGCACGGAACTGCACATGAGAGAACTGTCCACAGGAGATAGAACTAGCCCCGAACATTCTCCAAGTGTTACTGTGAAAAATGGTGATGTTTTAATTGAAAATAGTGAACCTCTTCATGGCGAAACTGCCAGATTGCAGCCAGTGTCTCTCCCAGTTTCTCAGTTAAGGGAACTGGAGGGTCGGAAAGAAATGGAGACCTCAGCCTTTTCTTGTGAGGAACGTATTCTGACATCACACAGAAACAATATGCCTTCGGGTCTTGAAAAAATGATGTATGACCAAGACATAAGTAATGGTTCTCGACATCATGGAAAATCTAAGTCGCGACAGACATTCACAAACTCTGCCGAGATTCAAAACTCTTTGCTGAGAAATGATGACCGAAAGAAAAAGAAAGATGTCAAAAGGTACAATTCCATGGAGAACTTGTCCAAGTCTACAGATGATATTAACAGTGGGAAAAAGTCTACTTTAAAATCCTTGAAACATTTCTTTGGCAAAAAGAAGTAAGTAATATTTGATGGCATTTCTTTGTTGGAGTAGTATTATAATGGTAATTATTTAACCATAATTAATACCTGAATAATTTAGAGAAGTATTTTAGGTAGAAGTGGAACTGACATTAAACAGAATGATCCATGCATATCAGTCACTTATAGCTGCAAATAATATTGATTTGAATATTTCAATAATGTTTAATCCATGATTATAAGCCCAAACTTTAATTCATTTCATTTTCCTGCTTACATCCAATTAAGGTTCAAGCACTTTGTCCTAGGCACACACCTCAGTTATCTGGGCTGTCTGTCCAGGAATGTGGGTTAGTTGTTAGTGAGTGAGAGAGAGAAGAGGGTGTAGTGGTCTGACACTTACTCACTGAGTTGTTAAAAACTTACTCTGGATGAGAGCCGGTACTGAGCTGCAAACCCAGTACCTACCAGCCTTATGTCCGATAGCTTAACCATGACACCACCAAGGCCGGTCCTTCAAATCTTCCAAAACATTCATAGTTTGAAGAAATGTTTGATAATTGTCACCTGACAATAACCAGTCAGGGATTTTTCTAGGGAGTACTTCCTGTGAAATAGTCGTCCGGTGACATTCTTGCACCACTTCTCCCTAACTGTCCTCACTTCTCCCTAAATTGTTTGGAGGGAAAAGTGATTTCTTCCTGTTTTGTCAGTCTAGTTGAACCATGCAGTGCTATAATTAGTATAAAAACTATAAATTGTTAACAAAGACCTTTTGAAAATGGCACACATCGAAAAATTGTTCATTGAAGCTACTATCAAAAGTGTGAAGAATTGCATTTGGCCTTTTAAAAAACAACAAGTGTGCATTTCCAGGAACATGTTCAGAAAAGTTAAGTAGTGTAGGCCTACCATAGGTCAGATTTACTTCTTTTTTCTTCTTCTTTTTTTTTTTGCTTTTTAAAAAATATTTGTATAACAATTAACATTCGTCCCTCTTTTCACATTATGTACATATTAAAAGAAGAATTTTTTTTTACATTGAAAACAAAGTTTAGAGTTTTTCTAGATATCATAATGTTCCTGGAAACAAAATATTTTTTAGTCCTTAAATTTGATGGTTTACTTTTGTGCATGGTGTTCATTAATAGTGTTATGACTTCAATATGAATGAACTCCCTTAGCATGCTCAGTTATGTACTGTAGCTTGTGTTTGACGAATGCTCAACAGTTTGTTGCAATTTCAAAAGTATGACTGAAAATCTTTCAGGTTTTAACAAAAAATTTTTTTATTTTTTCACATCTTAACAAAACTGCTTTCTTTTAAAGACACATAAATGTAGTGAACGTTATAATTCACCAACGATGATTAAACATTTCAATGTTTGTAAGGTGAGAATTTTCAAACTAATGTTCCAGTTAAACACAGAATTCAGTATTTCTGTTCAGATAATGTTAAATTATTTTGAAGCTCATAGCAATCATTTTTAATTCAACTGACCAACTGGTAAATAGCAGTGGTTTAATCTAAGCCTTCTTTAGTATACATATTTTATTTTTATAAACTTAAAAAACAGGAATACAGAAGAGAAATAGACAGGTTTTTTCCTGATGGAGTCAATATTTAATTGACGAAATGTTAAAATTTTAGACTTACGGTTTTAAACAAAGACTACTTATATTTTATTTTAGAAATGGACATAGCATAATTATGCTGCTAGTTTTAACCATTACTTTTTTTTATCTGTGCAATTTGTACTGATTGTGTAGTTAATATATTATGTATCTTAATGCTTGGTTTTTCACATGTTTATTTTATGTACTGTTAGGTAAATGTCGGATGCCAACCCCAGTGTTTAGGTATTTATTAGTTTTATGATTTAAAACTTGAGTGGCTTCTAGAAAAAACTGTGAAGTACATGTGTATTAGCTCATAACACTCTGATTAGCAAATCAAAACAGGAAAATATTTTGATAAAAACATTTAATAGACCTTTTCTAATGGATAATTTAATGAAAAAGTATTTAGAATATAATTCGTCTGTTGTTCCACCATCGTTTTTATTGTTAGCTTAACTGCTACATTTAAATATTAGAATGTGCAAAATGGCTTATCTTTTTACCCATTGTGGAATTTGTTCAAACACTTGTTTTAAATTGTTTGAAGAGATGTTGTATGTTGTAAATAATATTGATACCAGCATTGTCAACTATTTTGAAGGAAAATATACATTTGCATTAATTTATAAATGTTATTAAATATATTTCCTGTAAAAAAAAATTTAATTCAAATATTAAAGCTTTATTTTACTAGGTAATTTATCAGTTTTAGTTCCCATTATGCATGTATTTCATGGTTTTTTGGAATGTCCAAAAGTAAAAAAATATTTTCCTAAATCTATTTCTTTCTTGTAGATATGATATTCACATTGCTTGCAGTACTAGACTATTAGCAATTTTAAGCTGCACAAATTTATCTGTTTTCAATCTATGATCATTACATGCCAGCATGGTTGCTACTAATATGTTCCTGTTTGCAGTGTTTTTCTTTAACCAGTGTATGTATGTACATGTATATGGTCAGTGCACATTAAAATAGAACAATATACAGGTATTTTGTTTATGTTAATATATTAACAGAACAATATACATGTATAGATATATCTATTTATACTCTCCACCCTCCAAAAAGGGGGAAAACCCCAAACAATTTATGATATGATTGACATGATATATTTAAAAATTTTGTTCAGTATATTTCACTAATATTTTGTGGGGGTTTTAGCATATGTATGTGTGTATTATATAATTATTAATAAATTGTTGACATACATTTAGAAAAATGATTTATGGCTTAATTATTTATATAGAAGTACAGTTTTTAAAAGCAAATTTCATTTTTTATAACATCAAATTGAAGTTCTAAGGTACAAATTGGTATTTCTTGTTATAAATTTGTGTTCAGTTTACCACTATGCCAGTCATCTTGCCTATAGATGCATATATTCCATTGCACATGGTCTGTCAAAAGTGAAAAGCAGAACATAAACAATAGAGAACACTTGTGAAAACAGTTCTCGGATCCACTCCGAAATAAAAGCAGCATAAAATGGAACTAATAGCTGCATAAAACCTGTCTGAACGTCACTAGACACAACAAAGGGAAGAAAATAATGTCAGACTCTAGTGGCTAGGAGAAAGAAAAATATCACTAGGTGTACAACACATCTTGTCTTCACTGTACACTGACATATCAGCTAACAGCAGAAACAGAAAGACAGCAGTGTTTTCTTAATGAAATTTTGTGTAATCAGCAGAGCCCAATTTCACAAAACATACACCTAGTTTTGCACGTAAACATAAATCTACGACTAGATCACAATTATTATTACAATTATAGTCCAACAAATATAGTTAGAAATTCACATTTTTCATTTTCTTTTATTCTTAAAATACTCCATCTTCTGTAATGATGTAAATTTCTTCGTGAAATATATGCCTGGTATAACTGTTAATCGCAGATGTAAACTTACGATGCTTTGTGAAATAGATGTCAAACACTTGTAAATATATGCCTGGTATAACTGTTAATCGCAGATGTAAACTTATGATGCTTTGTGAAATAGATGTCAAACACTTGTAAATATATGCCTGGTATAACTGTTAATCGCAGATGTAAACTTACGATACTTTGTGAAATAGGCCCCTGCTATTAAGTGTGGTAATTTTGACATCATTTAAAATGTGCTGACTTGTTATTAAAACCACAGACCTGAGTTTCAACCAGAAAAAATTGACACAATGTGTGCTTACTTTGTAAAAGATTTGAATAAAATTACAAAAGAGTAAAACAAGAGTCTGTCGTTGAAACGAGGGAAGACTAGAGCTTGTCTCTATATAACTGTTACTTCTCAGAGGTATGTGCATTTTTTTAAATATGAAAAATTTATTTTGTGGTATTAGAAAACACCAGGATGACCAGAAACACTTCAAATGAACAGAAATGGATGATCTTAGTACTGGGTCTGATTTCATCCATCAAAAACATCTGTAAAATATGCCGTTTTTTGGTTGTTGTTTTTTAAAGTAGAGTCTCTCACTTTAAATAAATATTCTCTTTATATACTTCCTTCCTTTGTGTAGAGAATGAAAGAAGAAACCTGCTGCCTCATTACAAGTCACTCCTAATAAATGTGTGATTGCATGGGCTTTTAAATACCAGTTTTGGTATGTACATGGGGGATGGAACAGGCAATATTCCAAGGGTCTCACTAAGGTATTAGTCCTATTAGGGCTAGCTCTGCCACTCACCAATTTCGAATTATAACAACTTTGGCAAATTTTAATATAATTTGGCCAAAAAAAAATAGGTGTAATAATTGTTATTTTGTTTCAAAATAGCTATAGATTTATCATTATTGAGATAATTTGGCAAAATGTTCTGACCACCCAAGACTAGCCCTGCCTATAACTATTTTTACCTCCATTGAGTGCTCTAGCATTGAAATGAAAGGATGAATATACATGTACAGGCATGCAAGATGACTGGCAAAATATATCTACCAATACAATTCACTTTTCTCTGTGTTTTTAGAACAAATTATTGCTCTCAAGTTTTGTAGTTTTAGCATGTTGTTACCGTAATCTTTGGGTAACAGACTTGCATCTTTCTGATTCTTAGTGAAATACCCATCTTCACAAGTCAAGGATACTATTCTGTGCCGATACTGCATTTATATGAAACTCGGCCCCATTCCACAAAGTGGTCTTAGAGCTAAGATCACTTTAAGTGCATAACAGGGGATTTCTCATTATGCAATTAATCTGACTGAATCGTACAGTGAGAGACATTTATAATTAACACAAAAAATGTCGTATACGCTCAGAATAATTAGGAATGTTTTTTCAAATTATTTTCAAATCACTGGCAAGATTCTGCAAGTAAGGTTTTGATTGGTGGACATGAGCTCCAACTGGCTGCTGTTAGATCCACTTGTAATAGTGGAGCTAATTTGAATTAGGTTGCACATATGGAGAACACCATTTACAGTGATCTTAGTGCTAAGATTGTTTCATGAAACAGGGCCCCAGGTCCCTTGGCTTGTGAAGATGTGAAATACCATGAATATTTTCCCAACTTGCATGTATAATTCACTGTTATAACAATGCAGTGGACTGTTGTCAAGTCTGCCTATACTGAAAATGCACCGAATAACCCCAGATGAGTAAGTATGATGTCAGCACACCAGGTGAAGGGAGACAACCCAAATCCCTACCCATCAAACTTGGATCTCCTCCACCACATTTATAATTTCAAAAAGTTATCTTAATAGTGGCAAAACATAAACTTTCAAGTGACATTGATATAAATTTTTAATTTATTGTGCATCTTTTGTGCTTCATGTATCCATTAATTCAATGGCAATCTTGTGAGATATTTTGATGCATTGTTGTAAGTAATATGGTACTTACATTATACTTCAACTATTTAGGTTTTTCTTTCTACAGTCTATCTAACAATCATTATTAAAGGGACATTCCCGAGTTTGCTCCATTGTAAGATGTTTCCGACTAATAAAATATTTCTACCATTAAACTTACATATTAAATATATTTTCTTGTTTAGAATATCAGTGTCTGTATATGCAATGTGTTTCTGCTCGTCTTAATATTTGTAAGAAGCCCAAACTGGATTTTGTCTTCAAATAATTTCATACATACGAAAAAATATTTTTTAGGAAATAAAATAAAATTTAACCTACTTAAAATATTAGAATGATCAGAAACACATTTAATATACAGCCACTAGTATTTTATGCAGAAAAGACATATTTGATATGCTATTACAATCTTTAAAAAAGTCTCTGTTAGTCGATAACATCTTAAAAATTGCAGCAAACTCAGGAATGTCCCTTTAAGCGAGAAGTATATTGATAGTTAATTAAAAATGTATTGATAATCACATAGTCCAATAGTAGTAGTGCAAATTAAATGTTTTTAATTAGTTAATGATTGTTACTTTAAAGTTCACTACCTGCTATATTACTAAGCTAATTTAATTTTTATTATTTCAATAAATCTAATATAATTACAGCTAGCTACATGTAGGTATGTGTGTACTTTAGTTCACCCAATTTAAGTTGCTTCATTTTTATTATATGTCTTTCTTTCTTTGTGATCCTTTTTTGTTTTCATTCATTTTTATTTTTATATTAGATATATTTAATATATTCATTTAAATTAATACATTAACAAATGAAGAAAATTAGTCTTAAGTAAGTGAAGAGTAAACAACAAACATGTTCTTAAAATTGAAATGACACTAATTCATTTTTAAATAATTGTGATAATACGTATTAAAAATTATCACTTGAAATACAAATCGGTAAAACGTTTGTATTATTGTTCATTGAAATAAAGCCAAAAATATGCAATACTGTTTGTTTGTATTAGTATTTTTAGCTTCAAACATTAGAGAAATCATTACATTTTTGAAGAACAAAAATGTTTTTAATAGTGATTTTATTATTGTTCGTTGAAATAAACTAAGCCAGAAATATGCAATACTATTTATTTGTATTAATATTCTTAGCTTCAAACATTAGGGAAAATATTACATTTTTGAAGAACAAAAATGTTTTTAATAGTGATTTTATTCAGTGTTACTCACTTCTCTTTTTCCCATCCATTCATTTATCCATCCCTGAAATCTCGGTTATATACTCTGGGTACCTGGTTTATACAATTCTCCTCTGGTGATATATAAATTATTTTTAAAGGTATTAATACATACCGGGTACATTGATGCAACTTTAATATATAAATATATATATTTCATAACTATATCAAAAAATTTAGAACCCTTTAATTTATGTCCAAATCAGTTTATTATTTAATAATAATTAAATAATTAGATGTGTATGATGGTTAAATATATCATTTTAAAATTTAAAAAATTTCATCCATATGTATGGTTGCTTTATTGGTTTTGTCTAATAGAATATTAAATTCTTGACAGCATACATTTTTTAAAATTATAAAATAACTACATTAGAATGCAGTCATATTTCCCAGACTGGTCTGAATAAACTGATAAATACTTACATGATTTTCCCTAGACTAATATATTTAGATGTTACAAAAGTCTACATAATTTAGATGTTACAAAAGTCTACATAATTTATTATCTTTTTTTGTAGAGGATCCGTGAGACTTGACCAGCTAGAAGCTGCTTACTTCAAGCAACATGGCTACACAAATCACAGTTGTGAAAACAAGCCATGTGTGTTCAGTGGAGACTATTCTCTTCAGGCCACTCAGGAAAACCCTGGTGATAACACCACGTCCAAGGCCTCGCAGACAGAGAAAGAGAAGATGAATGGCGAAATGCAAGACAATTCTATGGATGAAAACCAAACTCGTGGCACGCCATTAAGTGGAGATAAGTTAAGCCTGGAACCACAAGGGAAGTCTATGGTTGCTAGCAGTACTGGTGTCAGTAGTGTTTCATTCATGAGAGAAAACTCCACCAAAAGTGAACAAAGTAATACGTTAGTTAGGAAAAAGAAATCTATGTTTTATATTTTCCAACACCACAAAGAAGAAAACAGCAGTAATGTGTAGCAGGCTTATCTGTGGATGAGTTTTGTTTAAGCCAATTCAAAAATTACTGATATTTTCTTGACCAATATACCCCCCTCCCATCAAACATTTCTTGCCTAAAGGCCACTGCAGACATTTGCAACTTTGTTGCATGATTGCAAGCAACATTTTTTCTTATTGCACTGATCCGCACACACATGCACCAAGCAGCAATTTTAGTCTGGCAGTGATCACGTGACCGTCAAAATGGCATTTTTTGCCCCGTATTTATTTCAACGGTGGTCAGCGAAATATGTTTTAAAACATATTTGTTATAATGTAGAAGACTAAATTTACATAATGTTGCACTGAATTCGTCCCACATGCTTTTTGGTCCTTTAGGATATAACCACACAATTTGTGTAGAAAAACTGTATAAACATACCTGATATTCCAAGCGCAGATTCCATCTCTGCAAGACACATCTCCATTTTAGCCCTATTCCTATAGTCAGGGGATGTTGTGTCAAAAAGACATGGTATTGTCTGCCATATCACCACTAATTCATCTTTTTCTGTAGACCACATGCCGCAGGAGGCTGCCATTTTGAGTCATGTGATCACTATCTATCCATTCATTGGCAGTTTAAATTATTACGTCATCGTTTTTTGTTGCATGGAAGGCGCGCACGTTTGTGACAGCATGCAGTTAGATGCAATTACATGCAATAAAATCAAACATGTTTAATTGGAGCAATTTCAGTTGCATGCAACAAAAATTGCATTGCAGACCAACGCACACGATGCAATGACGTACAATTTTTGTTGCATGCACCTTGTTGCAAAGGTCTGCGGTGGCCTTTATGAATTTAACAATGGGCAATCCATTACATATTATAATTTACTAACGGCTGTGGCCAAATGTATCCTCCTTTTTTTTGCATCTGCACCCACTTCTGAACATGTCTGTTGTCCATCAAATTTAATTGTATTAAATCAAAACGGCTAAATCCATAGTGATATCTTAGTGCTAAGATTGCTTTGAAAATATTGGCACAGGTGTTGTTATGATAGACCTTGATCTTTTTGTTAAAAAATGTATTAGGTTAATCAATATCCTATTTATTAATAAACAGGTGCGAGGGATTTCGGTGACATTCTGGTATAGGGCTCCACCAGGCATAAAATCACAGCCAACCAGTTGACATTCTAAAATACTGGTGGAATTGCTTTTCATCCAGTTCTAATTCTTTAATACGTATGTGCTACTATCCATGTTTCTTGGAAGTTTACATTAATATAGTGTATCTATTTTCTAATCAATTTCTATGTCAATAACTATATATATACGCAATAGGTATTTTGCTGATATTTTCTTATAGAAATTTATTTCATCTATATTAAGGTTGCAAACAAATGACATATTGGTAATAACTGTAACTGAAAGAAGATATTGTTCAAATTGGGAATTTGTAAAAATAAAATGTGGTTTTAAACAAAAACACAACTTGTTTTTTGGGCAATAAAAACAGCCATTTTTTACAGATATATTACTATGCAATATTAAAAAAAAAAAGACAGAAAACACTATTTATTTTTGTTTCTATAGGCAGGCAATGCACATGCATAACGATTTTCATATGCAATTAACTGTTGTTGTAATAAACACACCAGTTATGCTTTTTACTGAAAACTAATTTTATTCAATTGTTTTCTGCTTTGAACAAAATCTTCTTTCACTTACAGTTTTTACCAATATCTCATTTATCTGCATACTCAATATATATGACTTGACATTTCTATAAGAAAATACTCATTGCATTATTTATGCCTCTCAGTATATATATATACTTTACTACACTTAAAAAGAAAGTATTTACAATATGCCCATGTGTACAGTCATTTTTATTTGCTAAAACAGACACACATTGTAAACTGACGGCAAGTGCATTCTGTATTGTGATTGGTTAATTACATAATTTTTCCGGGATGACATAAACAATAACACCCGTAAAGGTAATGACGTCATTAAAGGTGACGTCATTAGCAATTGGAATAGGCGAAGTTGACGATTCAAGGGTCTACAGTTAGATTGTAGCCAGGTATTCTTTTCAATAAAT
>JAECMU010260159.1:1855-13729 GCA_016106625.1 Dracogyra subfuscus | reverse complement strand
CAGATTATTCAAGGTGCTTTAGTGGTGCCGTTATACAACACAACTGGCTTCCGACGAACGTTACGTTAGTAACTCTGTTCTATCAGCTACTAAGGATATTTTAAATTCGCTTTCTCTACAGCACTGATTGAAATCAGGGCGTGATTTAGCTCAGTCGGTTGAGTGCTCGCTTGAGGTGCTTGCCGTCGGAGGATCGAACCACCTCGGTCAATCCATTCAGCTGATTGGGGTTATTCTCGATCCAACCAGTGCACCAACACTGGACAAAGGCCGTGTTATGTGCTTTCCTGCCTGTGGTAAAGTGCATATAAAAACCTCCTTGCTGATGACTACGTGACCGGCCTCGGTGGCCTAGCGGTTAAGTCGCAGGACAACAGGCTGGTAGGTACTGGGTTCGCAGCCCGGTACCGGCTCCCACCCAGAGCGAGTTTTTAAGGACTCATTGGGTAGGTGTATGGCCGCTACACCCTCTTTTCTCTTTCACTAACAATAACAACTAACCACTAATTTCTATTCTGTCCTGGACAGACAGCTCAGATAGCTGAGGTGTGTGCCCAAGACAGGCGTGCGCTATAACAGCTTGCTCTGAATGTGCACGTTAAACAATATTGAAAATGAAAAAAATGACTACGTGTCAGAATGACCAAATGTTTGGCATCCAATAGCCGATGATTAGTTAATCTATGTGCTCTAGTGGTGTTGTTAAACAAAACAAACTTTATAAAGATTCGTGTTAATGAAAACTACCAGCTGCTGACATACAGGCATGCTAGTAACTCTTTCAATCAATAATAAATAATATTTTAAATGCGCTTTTCCTATCCTACACCATTGGTTGAATTCGATAAATAGTTCAAAGAGTCCACAGAAGACGTTCGATTCCTCAACTCATCGTTCCTCAGCCAAGCGCTCTATCACCGAGCTACTTCCAACTCCGAGGTAACAATAGCACGGCAAGACGAGACAAGACAAGAATTTATTACACTCAGGCCGTATTCTACGGCATATGAGGACATGTGTTTAATGGCAGGACATGGTTTACACGGGCAAACATAGTATAATTATAATACTGGTAGTAATACAGATATAAAACAAATGCACAAATCAGTGAATGAGATAGTTTATCAATGGTATATAAATATAGCTTATGATGTAGTAAGTAATATGTTTGCTACTTACAGTTTCTTAAATTTATTCTTGATTTTTTTAATTAATTTGTATGTGGTTTTTTAGATAATTAATTATGTGGTAATTCATTAATTCATTATACTTCAATGCACTTGGTTTAACATAGAAATATGGTTTCAAAAGCAGTTTGCGGGTATCTTTGAAATTTTTTAACATATAAACAGGTAATGATATTCGTCACCTATGTCGTTCGTTTCACAAAGTGTGTAAAGTCTGTATTCTAAAGGGATATTATTCCATCGTCCGGTTTCAATTGGTAGGTATTTAATAAGGTTGGACCAGGTATTTTCGGGTAAAATGTTAAAATATTTTTCTAAGCTAAGATTACCTTTAATGATAATGTAATTTTTTCCTTTGGAAGATATATTTGTATTACTGTTCCAATTTTGAATGTACTGGTCATGCTGCCTTTATTTTATTTGTTCTATTAATATTTTAGTGGATTGAAAGTTTCGGTACATCCATGTGTCTGATATGCCAAGATTATCAAGTATAGTTTTGATATTATTTATTAATTTATAACTGTGTTCATTCAAGAACTGATCACGCAACATTAATTCGTGTAGTAAGAATGAAATCTTTGTTTGTTTTCCCATTACAATTCTGGCCCAAAAACTAATTATTTTTTGTTGTATAATGAATTTGAGTGGCTTTCTTCCGAGCTCACCCTATATCATGAACAATGGTGTGCTCTTTTTTAAAGGTAGTATGCGTCTCATGAAGTTTACATGTATAGTTTCAGTTATATCGGTATTTTCATATGCCCATATTTCACAACCATATAGAAGGATAGGGGTTACTATAAAGTCGAATAGTTTTAATTTACATTCGATTAATAGGCTGTTTTCTTTAGATTTAGATAAAATGAAATACATAGCTTTTGTTGCACGTTGTGTTAGCAATTGTTTGGTTGTGTTAAATTTATTAAGTTTGTTTACCGTTAGTCCCAGGTATTTGTACTCCTTTATATTCTCAATTACCCTATTTCCAAGTATAAATATTTTCTTGTAATCCTTTGTATTACCGTTAAATATTAATATTTTAGTCTTGTCGATGTTCACTTTGAGTTTCCAGGTATTGCAATATTCGAAAAAACCCAAACATTTAGTGTATGCTGTAGGTCAGATGCTGAGGAAGCTAGTAAGGCAGTATCGTCCGCATATAGAAGGCTTAATAGACATACACCTGTTTCAAATAATATAATAATTATCTACGTCGTCTATTGCATTTGTAACACCATACAAGTTTTGGTTTAAACAAAATTAAAATCTCTAAGTCGTTTAAGTAGAGGGAGAATAAGATCGGTGACAGATTTCCCCCTTGGCGTACTCCGATGTCACATGGGAAAAGCTGAGAATGTACTGAATTTACACTTAAACACGATTTAATACCTTGATACATAATTATTATGTATAATGACGGGTAGTTTGCCGTTAATTTTATTAACTAATAGTTTTTGACAAAGATAAGCCCTGGATATCATATCAAATGCTTTTTGAAAGTCGAAAAAATGCACAAAACTAAATTTTGTTTACCCTTATTCTTTAGAATTTCTATAATGGCATGAATATTAAATAAATGGTCAGTGGTAGAATGATACTTTCGGAATGCAGTCTGGGCTTCGCTCAGGATATTATTATCTTCAATAAATTCATTTAATCGTGTATTTAGAATCGAGGTGAATAGTTTAGAGCTACAGCTAAGTAAAGTTATGGGTCTATAATTTTCTGGTGCTTTACGATCTCCTTTATTTTTATAAATAGGTTTGATCATTCCTTTAAGCCATTCATTTGGGCGATTGCTGTCACGACTAGGTCATCACCTACGTAAGGCTATTACACCGTCAATCTTATTGATTGCATGTCGCCATTGTTAGTCCAGCGTTTCATCGACATGTTTCGCTCTGTTCATCATCCCAGTCTTTGTCAGCAGATGGAGAACAGCATAAAACCTAATCATGCGTTATCATTTATTTATAAGATATTTGAACTACGAGATTATGAGGTGATAAATTGTCAGTATGTACCGATATTATTAAAGGGACACACCCTAGTTTTTAAGCACTGAGATATATTTGTTTTACTATTAGAGCCGTTTTTGATAACAAAAATCATACTTTACTTAGATTGTATTGTTTAGATTATCCATTTCCATACATTCGAAGTGTTTTTGGTCAACTTAATGTTTTTAATATCACAAAATGCAACTGTCATATTTTAAAAAACGCACGTGCGTCTGAGAGGTAACAGTTATGAAGTCGAGTTTTAGTCTATTTTAAGAGTGTATTTCACCATTTCAAAGTCTCAGACTAATGTTTCAATAATTTGTAACTTTATCCAGGTTTGTAGATTAACTAACCTTTGTGTTAATTTTCATGGGTTGAAATTAGGTTCTGTCCCTTTAACGTGTGTTAGATCTTTTTAATTATTATGTTAAAGAAAGGTCGTTCACATTCGATCTTTGACTGAAAGGATTAGCTTAGAATACTTTTTTTCTGTTACAGGAGTTAAATCGATAATGCTAAAATAATTGCTTTTCAAATGTTAGTGTCAGAATATAAACTATCACGACTGAGTTGGCCAACTCGACAGTTGCATTGTAATTTCCTCCACTCCCGACTTAAGACTGGTTTGCTCAGATTAACAACTACTGGTCGTAGAAGTTGTATACGACGAAACTCGTGTTGTAAGAGCGCTCAGAATAGCACAGTCGTGAGATCGACGAGTTGGCCAGCTCTTTCGTGACAGTTGATAGTCTGAGAATAGCAAACAACCTCGTGCACACTATATATAAGAGTATCCGATGTGGCTACAAACGTTGTTGTTTTGTTTTTTGTTGACAATTCTTTACGTTATTGAGGAAACAACTCATGTTAAACTGACATAGCTTACAATAGTGCGCGTCTCCTTCTTTCGTTAGGTTTCATCAACGTACTTAATAAAGTAGGTTTTTTTTTTATAGCATTTACAAAAAAGCTCACCTTAAAATCTGTTCTGTTAGAAACCAATAGATTAGGCACTAGTTTGCTATTTTGATAGCGCGCAGAAGCGGGAGGGAGAAATACGTTGCCAGTTGTCTTATACCAAACCCATCGTGTTGTTCCGTTAATCACACGTTTCACTGTATTTCTGTTTATTAATTATTTAATACCCAGCCTGCAGATATGATTTTGATTTGCCCTTTATTCGTGCCGAGGCAAAAATTAATTATCTGTGTGAGCATGTGGATGTGCCATGCTTGTGGGACATATTGCCTCGTTTTATCGACAGATTTCAACCATCTAGACCAGGTTTGGAATTAGTCAGAGAAAATCCGTTCGGCTTCAGTAACACGTCTTCTGACTGGTTAATTACATGCATGCCTCCTAGCCAGTAGTACATGTGTTTTGTGTAATGATAACACTAGAATACGTTGACTAATTAATCACCGGCTACTAGATGTCAAACATTTGGTAATTCCGACGCGTAGTCATCAGAGGAAACCCGCTACAGTTTTCATAATGCTACAAGGGATCTTTTATAAGCAGTTTTCCCACAGATAGGAAAGCACATACCACGGCTTTTCACCAGTTGTGGTGCGCTGGTTGAAACGAGAAAAAACCTAATCCGTTGACTGGATCCACCAAGGTGGTTCGATCCCGCGAAGCAAGCACTCGTGCACTCAACCGACTGAGCTAAATACCGCCCCCTAGTCAATAATAGTGCAGCTTTGAAACGCTTTGCATTATATTATATATTTTAATTCTTGTTTACGTCATTGCCTTTGACACGGAGCGGTTATCTGGTGTCCACGTTCTTGTTTCTTCATAGCCCAGTGGTACAGTGCCCGCCTGATCGATCCCCGTCAGCTAACCACTGGGTTTTTTTCTCTCGACATAACCATATGTCCGACGCCGATATAACCGTACTTATAATGTGTTGAGTGCGTCGTTAAAGAAAACATCAACAACAACAACAACAAAATTAATTGTTTCTTCATAGCTAACTTGTTGAGTGCAGCGAACTCTTCAGGTATTCTCTGGTCTACAAAGATCATTGAGTTCTTGTATTAACAACATACAAACTACTCACATACATTCACACACATACTTAAGCCTCATTCACATGGACACTTTTACTCACATGAGTATATATACTTACATAAGTAAATTTACTTACGGTAGCATGTGAACACATTTGCTTATGTGAATAGATATACTCCTGGAGTAAATCGACATAAGTAAAACTATATTTGCTCCACCTAAGGAGGTCTAGTAAAAGTATATTTACTTAGAAGTATAAATACTCCTGGAGTAGTATGGTCATATGAACAGGTTTCAATATTTGCTTATGTAAGCATATGAATTCCGCGATGCTAGAAATCATCAAAGAATGCTGAATGCAATTTCAATAGTTCTATACTCGGCAGAGGATGCAAGCCAATAGATTGTTATGGCCACCGTATGATTCAACTCCAGAGGATCTCTCACATAAACCTCATGTGTAGGAAAACAAGGTTGAAGTTCTTCGCAAAGATAAAAGAATGTTCCTCTCGTCATGCGAAAATTGTCAATCCAGAATTTATCATCAAATGTCCGTTTGACAATATCGTTCCACCATGGCTGCAGTGCTGAGAACGTTCTCTCTTCCATACACCCCTTTCCTGACATAATCCAATAACTAATCCCATACTTAAAACGTATGGAAAGTCTCTGTTACGCCTCTGTATGACCAGCCTGCTCAGTGACATTGTGTCAGATGATTTAAAATATGTGATGTTTATCACATAATTAAGTTTACTTCCACCTGACATAAACAGCATGTGAACACAATGTAAATTTACTTTTGCTCACGCGAGTATATTATACTCCATGAGTAAATTTACTTATATGTAAATTCTGTCCATGTGAATGAGGCTTTACACGCACAAATACAAGTACGTACGTACTTACGTACAAAAATACACGCACGCACATGCACACACACACACAGAGAGAGAGAGAGAGAGAGAGAGAGAGAGAGAGAGAGAGAGAGAGAGAGAGAGAGAGAGAGAGAGAGAGAGAGAGAGAGACGTATACGTACATATAAACGTACATACATACATACATTTCCATTCGTCTGTTCGTTCATCAATACATACGCACATCAGTTTTTATTATTAAAATGCTGTCGTTAAACACAGCAAATTAAAAAACCCGTTAATAATATATACTGATTTGTTTTAACATTTATAAAAAAAGTATGGCGCTTTATCACATCGTTGACCACAGACACGCAGATGCACGCGCACACACAGATGCACACAAACCCACCCATGATCCAATCTAATTAAAATAAGCTTCACAGGTTAATTACTATTAACAGTGGATCTAACAACACCCCGTTGGAGTTCACGTCGAATTGACCTTTCATTTAACCAATCAAAACTTTACTTGTAAAATCATGCCAGTAATTTGAAAATAATTTGAAAACTTTCGGAATTTTGCCGAGGGTATACAAAATTAATCGAATGAATTACGAAGTATGCCAGAAACTAATTTCAATATAAAATGTTATATAAAAATCGTTTTCAGACGGGGAAAAAACCGTGATGGTATAGCCATAAAATCTGTTTATACTAGTATACAATCCATACTTTATTACTGCACTTTTCCCTCTGTTTTTTTAATGTTGAAATAAACATTTTTAGAATAACGCAATAAAAAGCGAAGTGTATTTAGTCGACATTTAAATTGTTATTTATAAATGAAATGTTATCTGGACACGAGAGTCCACGCAATACTGTTAAATCTACTAGAGCTAATTGTAATCAGATTGACACATGATCTAGCTCCGCATATATTTAATCCAGATACCCTGTCCAAACCAGATACACACCGAGGTCCCGGCGTGATTTGCAACACAAGACAAATCTAGCGTTCTGTCCGAACCAACAGGCTGTTAACAGTCCCACGTGAATCAGCGTTCGACATATCACACTTCCATTGCTGATTCCACATCGCATTGGACACATTATGTTCAATGAACTATTCATTGACAGGCTCAGGTAGTCGGTATAGCTTAAGAATGACCTTAATTCGCCACAAATCCTTTGGGAGTTGAGGACATACTCGATGACCCGCTGTTGGGTAGTATGTAGTGATACAAGTGAGCACTTGAGACATGTTTGGCTGTAGGCATTATGGACAGTGGGAATGCCAAACGATCGCTGCTTGATTTACACATCAAGAAAACAACAGTTACATATACTAGTAAATTAATAGTTTTTCATTGTGATTAATGTACGCCTAGAAAAGGTAAAAGGGTTTATAAACGTCTTAATAGGTACAATACTAAATATTTTGTACACCATTTAATACTTTTTGGTGTGAGGGATTCGTGAATTTGCTCTACCTTTTATGATTGACGTTTAAATATGTATGTATGTATGTATGCATGCATGTATGCATGTATCTATATATGAAAGGTTTTGTTGAATACCTGAACATTTTTTTTGTAAGAACAAAAATATGTCTTTTATACAGTACTCTGTAATAAAGTATGCCCATTTAGGCCCAAATGGAAATTTTGTTTCACTGAAATAGTTGAGTTTTTTGCTTCTTTGGGTTTTTTAATTCGAAATACCAAATCTAAAAACTATTTGCATCAGATTTGTTATTGAACTAAAGGAAACATACATTGTATGTGTGTATTATCTTCAGCTGCCTAAAAAGAGGACTCAGAACAATTAGTTTCGGAACGTGTGCTTTTTCAACACGTAAAAGACTAACCAACTCACCTCTCTGAGCGCGGTTAAAGACGTACATTCGTTGAAGCGTGTAATTGGAACGAGCGAAGCACCCCTCACTCCGATATGCAGTTCCGACTCGATATTCAGCGATTTCGACGACGATGGGTCCGGGGTGGAACAGAACCTAGCTGCGATGTTCGAGTCGGATTTGAACACCGGAAGTGTGACCGGTGGGTTCAGAACTGGCGCGGAACATCGTCGCGTCGTCTGCTTGTAGTTGGACTGACGACGTCTGTTCTTCCGGATTGTCGTTGGTTTCCGTGACAGCATTTTGGAAAATTTACGACCTTCTTATCACAAACACATGTCACAAAGATGTGAAATTGAAGAAATAAAAACTAATAAGGTTTTACCCCAGTAGAAACACCTTCAACTATTTTGTTACAAACAGATATCCAAGACGTGAATGAGTATTTTGTTCTTACAAAAATGTCCAGGTATTCAATAAACGTTTTGTGTCAGCAACACAGTCATTCACGAGCTGATAACTAAAACAGAAGTACAATCACATTGGCTGAATATGCAACGCTTGTATTAACAAACCACCTTTGTATTCCAACTTCATATAGTACAGCACCCACTGATAAGCATTAAAATTCGACTTTTCGATTCTATCTTATAACAATGGTTAACACTTCAACACGAACACCGACATGAGTTCTAAGTTCAGATTGATTATTATACAAAATCAATTTTCACAATCACTTCAAACAACCACATGAAATTACATCAAAGCCCAAACGTAAGAAATTAAGGCGACTTCATTCAAGATTTCGATAACCAACTCAAAATTCACAATAAAATGTTTTACATTCAGCTGCAATATTCCTTTGATATCAGTGTTCCCAAACAGTGGCTTTGATAAATGTTGTTGTGAAGTTTGGCGCGAACACGTTACATGCCCATCTGCTAGAGATGAATACGTCCTTGACGAAACACAAGTTCCAACAGGAGATTAACTCATGTCCCCAGTCTCCCAAGGCACCGTCGCCAATAATAGCATACCTATATTACACGCAGAATATTCTGTCGATCTCACTCGTGGTTCATTTTGTCACCAGACAAATAACAACCACGTAGGACGACACACAAAAAAGACACATCGCATGCAATACAAAAGAGAGAACGAATTCACTGCTTTGCTTTTGCTTTCAGTTAATAATGTGAATCCCTGAACTAACAGAGCTTCTCATATTGCCAATTCAGCTTTTAAATTGAATGCCGTAAAATAGGGCCGTTTCGTGGTGGTCCTCTGTGACAAAAACGCAAACAGAAATAATTGCCTTTTTCTTTCACTGATTTGTAAAGCTGTTTAGATATATAAGGAATAGGTAACGATGACGTCTTGGATCGATGGCAAAGCTGCTTTCCGCATCTGTCGCGATGTACGTAACCTTTTCAACGACACAAAAGATATAAATCCAAACTATCTACTTTTTTTCTTCTAAATATAAGACGCAACACACAATGTCTTGCATACTACACAGTATATTGATGTCTCATGGTTTTTTGCTCTTTAAAAAAGTATTACAAGAAAAATGGTTCGAAAAGGATCAAATGATTTTTGTGCGACAAATCTGTTTCCAAACCAATCTCTTGCCTTTTACTCGACAATTGTATTCTGTAATTACCAGGTTAGGTTGCGAGAAGCGCGTTGACAGGTCGTTAACATAATCAATTACACGCCTAGCGTCGTGACAAGTAAACGCGTGAAGACGCAAGTGTATACTTAAGAGGATTTCTTCATGGAATCGTCGTAGGTTTTACTTATAAAGTTTACATAGCCATCTTCAATAATGATGACCATGGTTATGTTAGTGATACAGGTATCATGATGGCAATGATGATGACCACCAGGATAGTGATATGATGATGATGATGATGGTGGTGGTGATATGATGATGATGATGATGATGAAGAGGAGAAGGAGGAAGAAGAGGAGGATGGTGGTGGTGGTGATGGTGTCGTAGTGATTTTGGTGATAATATGTTTTGTGTATATCCAACTTATTAACGGTACTATCCCTTTTAGCCCAAGTAAGACTTGCGTTTGTCCCTCCCCACCCAACAAAATGTTTAAAAATATACCTTCTTACCGTAACATGTTTGAAATATAATGCATTATATGGATAAATACATTTGGAATAACATTCGGCCTAAATATTTCAAATTTTGTTTGGCCGTTGGAAGAAATACTAAATATGTACGTACGAAATTATTTTAGATAAAGATCAGTATTGAGATCCTACAAAACATTACGATGCTCAGAAATGCATTGGTTATAGAGGTACTGATATTCTAAGCAAAGAAATGTAAGTAAATTGTAATTTTAATAATGTTAAACTATATATTTTATTTGCCGAAACCTTTTATAGGGACATTCCTGAGTTTACTGCATTGTAAGATATTTCCGACTAATAAAATATTTGTACGATTACATTTACATATTGAATATATTTTCTTGTTTAGAATATCAATATCTGTATATTCAATGTGTTTCTGGTCGTCTTAATATATGTAAGAAGCCCAAACTGGATTTCGTCTTCAAATAATTTCGTACGTACGAAAACATATTTTTTAGGAAATAAAATGAAAATTAGCCTAGTACAAATATTAGAACGATCAGAAACACGTTTATTATAGAGCCACTATTATTCTAAACGAGAACATATATTTAAAATGTAAGTTTAATCGTAGAAATATTTTAGTAGTCGGAAACATCTTAAAACATTGCAGTAAACTCAGGAATGTACCTTTAAGATGGTTACAAACTCAGAACAGTCACTTTAAGTTCAAACACAATATCTTGCCCACAACACGCAGTACGGGAAGGGGTGGCAGAGAGTAATGAATTTTTTAGGCAAAACCATGCTCGTTCTGATTAACAACAAGCGAATGGTATACAAGTTGCCATGGACAGTATTTTGTTATACCAATCGTGAAGTGGTTTGGAACCTCCAGCAATCCAATGGATTCACCGAGATGCATCTATCAAACAGCCGGACTTTGTATATCAGGATCATCACCATGGTAACTGCATTGTTGGAACATATCACTTTATATAACACCTATGAGGACACATACTTCTATTAGATGACACTAACTGACGAACAACACGACTGATATATCAACGGCAAGGGTATGTGCTATCCTGTCTCTGTGATATAAAATAACCCTTGCTACTAATGGAATGAGATTCGTTTCTAAAACTATGCCAGAATTACCAAATGTTTGAGTTAATGACATCCAACAGCCGATACTAAATAAATCAATATGTTTTAGAGGTGTTGTTAAACTATTTTTATTTTTATTTTTTGGTTTATTTAACGACGCACTCAACACATTAAATTACGGTTATATCGGCGTCGGACATATGGTTATGTCGAGAGAAAAAACCAGTGGTCAGCTGACGGGGATCGATCCTAGACCGACCGCGCATCAGGCGGGCACTGTACCACTGGGCTATGCTGCCCGCTTGTTGTTAAACAAAACAAAGTGTAACTTGCGACATTCAATTTAGTTCTAATTCTAGTTCATGGCGGGATTAAATAACGATATAATTATTTTCCATCCTTATATTCAACAAAGGCTCAAGCACGCTATCATATTCACGCAGTGTGCTTTATTTAACCACGACGGACATTAATTTGGATAGCAGGTAATGAGGTAACAACATGCGACTGTTTAATATGTATATGACCAAGGCAGGATAGCACATACCACAGTAATTCCCCTGGACAAACATATGTATTTTCTTGGACTTATATTCCCGTGGTCTTGCTGAAAGGTCAACCCCAAAACAAACAAAACAAACAACAACATACCCAGGATAGTAAGACAGGATAGCACATACCACAGTAATTCCCTTGGGCAAAGATATGTATGTTTTTGGGACTTATATTCCCGTGGTCTTGCTGAG
>JAECMU010260155.1:0-10629 GCA_016106625.1 Dracogyra subfuscus | reverse complement strand
CCGAGTAGCAAATGTAGGCTAACTGCGGTTTATACAAAATATATAAAATGTATTATTTCAAGCACTGTAGTATAGTCAACATGGTCAGTGTCGTCGTATTCCGATTCACGTATCATGATTGCTGCAGCAGCCACTACCTAAACAGAAGCACCCATGTTCGTTAAGTAACTTCCTGTTCCAAACTCATTCCTTTCGCTGTCTAGGACAGAACAGTTGGAACATGTCCAGGAGAGGTGAAACGAACGCCACCGAAGTTTCTGTGAAATATGTCGTGACGTAGGCAATTTGTGCTTCGAGCGACATCTACCGGTGACATGAGAATACAAACATTCAAATGTATTTGAAGCAACTGGATCATGGGGATACCCATGGTATTTATCGATATAAAATCTGCTTTTTCACTCCATTTTATAAAAACGTGATCTAAGTGTGTTACAGGTTTGTAGATTAACCGAAATAATAATTTATTTTCGCTGGATAGAACTAGGGCGTGCGGCTTTAAAGTATACTTGTAATACAAAGTTACCAGCCTAGCTCTTTGATCGTCGACAGCTCGGTCGCTAAATAAAACCTCTTCTCTAGTAATCTTTTAATGATTTTAGCAACCGGCGGTAAACATTAATTGATCTCTAATCTCACATTCACAGCTATTCACAACAAACTTCAAGACAATTATTTTATTTGCCCATAATCCCTTGATTATGTATCTGTTAGCTAAAATAAACAATAAAAACTGTTATCCCACACAAGAAAATTTGTGAATGGACTAAACAATTAACCAGCATGTACCACTCAAGTTTTATCGACTACTACAGTCTGTGTACAGACTTGCGATATTCGTCGGTGTCACGTGACACAACCAAAATGGACGACTTCGCAGGTGTCTAATGGATTAGCGGTTCTTGATTACAGCGCTTACGTAATTTATTTTAAACTACAGCTTGTTTTGACATGAAATAAAGGCATGCTTAATTTATTTTATTGAATTATACTCATTTTAAATTGCTTTTCTGCTATTTTGGTTTGCAGTTACACGGATTTTGATAAGAGAATCTATTCAATAAAACAGTACGTCTTGCATACAAACTATAGGAAATGGTTTGGTGTTTCAACAAATATTGCAATTAGGCGATATAGTCAATTACCCGAAATGCGATTAGGTGGAACCCACTGTATTTTGTTTTAGAAAATCTGGTCCAAATCTGCCAGTAAAGGTTTATTTAATTTGTCATTATAATCTTCCAACAGAAACCATGTTGCAGGATAAATAGTTTGTATTTTCTTTTTCAGAAAATTTCACAGGATTCCTGTACAGATTGTGAATCTAGGGGACACAACTCATGCATCTTACAGACAGCAGCCTAATCTTGGTATTAATCCAGAAAGTGGAACGTTACATTCTGTACTACATAGATTCAGGTTGGCATCACCCCATTGATTTCTGCTTACCATTTTGAGAATGTGTTATATTTTATCTAAACTTCCTTTAAAACGTTATTCTGATGTAAAAGCTGGCTGTATGACTTGTTTGCTAAACGACCAGTATCAGCTGGAGTGAACCGGCTGTCTAGTGCTGATATCGTCTGGAAAGAGTTAATCTGTGTGAAATGATTTCTTTGCACTTTAATTTCACTCCCAGTATCATTAGTTTTCACTTTAAGCTATAATGTTCTTTGAAACACCATGTTATTTGTGACTTCCTTAAAGCTGCTGTCTGGAATATTTTTTATTATTTAAGCATTTAGAACAGTTAATCCAGTCACATTTGGTGCATATAACACGCCACACTCAGCTTTGGATTCGCTATGCTGGCGTTTCCAAGTTAAAAATAAACCCGGTATTTTGAAAGTGGGACACTTTTGTCGGGCTGACAATGGGCTAAAAATAGTACGGATCGGCTAGTGTTGCATTACAAAAACCGAGCAGTCAATTATAGCAGACACTCATGTCGACGTTCTAAACATCGGGTCACACCACAACACACATTATAAAAAGGCGTATCAGTCCGGTGTTTAGAACGTCACCATGCGTGTCTGCTGAAATTTACAGATAACATGCGTTCGGTATTACAAAATGACGAGCATTGTTCGAACTGGCTAGTAAGCATTTGATGACATGCGTTAATGACGACAACTCGTGAGTGAATTAAAAGTGCAGTTATGCTTATATTTGAACTTAGAACTTGATTGTATACGATTGAATCCAGACATAGCAGCTTTAATTATCTGCTTTGATAATACTTCTTAACCTTTAGACTACAGGATTAATTTTCGACAAATGCCATGTTAAGTGGGTACAAGTTTATAATTTTTACTCACATATATTCACATAAACTGTTTTATAAATACATAAAATTAAGTTCATATTTGAATCGGTAAGTATTATTTTCATGGGTTATTCTATTTGTTATGATATTTTAGATCAGTTAATGTGGATTAAAATTAGGCAAACTTACTTTATGGCATTTTTGGTCAACTGTCCAGTATTTATGTCCATTATTCTCAATAACAATGGTTTTCTGACCAGAATTTAAAAAACAAAACAAAATATGATTCATATCCCAATATTCGGTGATTTTCGTTGTTGGTATAACAATCAAATTTATTATTAAATTAGCTGTCAAAACCAGCTATTGATCTCTAAAAATGGCTGCAATGTGCCATAATTGTTGTCAAGCGAAAATACTTGCCGAAAACCACAGGTGACTGTAAATGACGGTTCAGGACTTAATCAAAGGTGTCAGCCTGCTCACTCCAGCTTCTAAAACAAAGTTACCATACTGTCAAGTAAACTGTTTTCTGTATTATGTTTTTTTTTCCCTTGAGTGCTGTGTGCAAAACGGCAGGAAATATTAATTGGAGATTGCACTGAGAGATGTTGTGCCTGCAGTAGTCAAGGTGAAAGTAAAAATTATTTAGTCCCCTACCAATTCAAGCAGAGGGGAATATAGGTTTCTTCTCTGATTGTCTGTCTGTCCAACATGGTTTTTCAATGTATTTTTTCTCACACTGCCTCAATATACTGAGCTGAATGTGTGTGTATAGCTTTACATCTTACAGATAAAGTTTGACTTAATGACAGTTAACCTATTTTTCACAGCATTATCACTCTTAAACTTAGAAGATTCAAAAATTAGTTGGGCCCATCAGGGCATGTATAATTGCCTTAGCAGTACTCTCAGAATGTTTGTTAGTAATTTTATTTGAATGTAATTAATACATTTTTCTTCTTTTCTTTATTATTATTATTTTTTTTTCCATTGAAGAGATGACTTCGTCATGCCTGATGGGAAAATGCTAGAAGTGAAGAGAATAAGATCCATGTCAGCAAGTGTGAACGAAAAGCTTAAGGTTCGTTCAGAATGAATGAATATAATGAATATAATGAATATTATGCTTTCAGTTACCATTTCAATTATTATGTAATGGCTCGAAGGTGGATGGTTTAAATTTCATGTGACAGGAGTTAAATATTATTTTGGGGGGAAGCGTGGCAAGTGTTGCCTTTTTTTTAATAACAAATATTACAACACCAATGTAAGTTCGAAGAATATCAAGGCAAAACTAGTTGTTTTCTTACTAAAACTTTTACAAATTGTTTTACCAAACTCTCAGTCATTTCACAAATGTTAATTATGTATGTATATTTGGGCTTATGGCCTTACGTACAATAAAATAATTGAATAATTATATTTGCAATTAAGGATGCATATACAAATCATGTAGGGCATCATGGCATTCGTATTGCTGTTAACAACATTCAGTTATCTGTCCACAACTATATTTATGCCAAAGATATTTTTTCGGGGTGTAGTACAAAAGGGTTGTTCTCTGTTTTGACAAGTACATGTTTAGTTTGGTCTCTGTGGGTTTTGGGTTTTTAATGCCTATTTTGTCCCATTATTAAGAAGAAAAGTGGGATGTTGCTCAATAATATAATGCTTGTCCTAGGTGTGGTGTGTTATAGGATCATTTCCCCTTGATGGACTCATTGACACATTCCAACCAGCACCCCACACCTGGTACATAAAGGCTATGGCATGTACTGTCTTGTCTATTGGAAATTGCTGCCTGTCTCTGTAGTAGTAGTCCGTGTGCGGACAATGAATTTCTTTTCTCTCGCGACTAACTGTCAAACTAACCATATAACCTTACTTCTGGAATATGCTGAGATGTTATTAAACTAATCATTCTGTTTTTTTCTTTTTTTTTAAAAGCTTATAAAAAATGATTTTTAAAAATCCAATTAGGTTAATATTTATGGAAAGAAAGAAAAAAACCTATATAATATGTTTTACAATTTTCTTTTTAAACTTCACAGAGTTTAGCAGTGACTGTCCTGCAGAGTGAGTTAAAACTGGGATCGCTTGAAGCAGAAGTTGACATGCTTACCATGAGATTGGCAGATAAAGAGAGGGAGCATAATCCAGCCAAGCCACTTCCACCGACTTCACCCCCGCCACCATATATGGAAATTTTTACTCAGACTCCGAGTGCCAACAGAATCAAGATTCACTCAATGAGGTCGGAGACAAAGTACCGGAGAAGTATCGGAGATAGCGATGGTGGTGTACGACAAGTTCGACAGATTAGTCTTGATGGTATGACAATATCTCTCCCTCTGTCTGTCTGTCCCCCTCTCTTTCTCGCTCTCTCCCTCCCTTCCCTGCCCCCTCACTCTCTATCTCGGTCTCTCTCTTCTCTCTTAAGAGTAGCCTATGTGGCGACAGCGGATTCCTTTAAAAAACAACAGTGACAGAATGACCATATGTTTGACGTCCCAAAAAGATAAAAAATCAGTGTGCTCTAGTGGCATCATTATATAAAAACAAACTTTACTGTACTCCCCCCTCTCTCTCTCCCTGGCTCTCCCTCCTTCTCATACTCCCTCCCCTCCCCATCTCTGCACCACTATCTCTCTCTCTCTCTCTCTCTCTCTCTCTCTCTCTCTCTCTCTCTCTCTCTCTCTCTCTCTCTCTCTCTCTCTCTTTCTCTTTCTTTCTTTCTCTCTCTCTCATGCCTGCACATCTTTCTTTTGAGCTAAGTTTTCTATAATTTAATCATTGTTATTTTACAGAAGACGAGTACAATCCTCCGCATGAAAAGTTTCATCCTGGTGATACTTCAGCGGTAAACGTTAAAGAGTATGACATCATTGAAGGACCGGAAAACCTCTGTCAAGGCTTGCAAGAGACAAGTATTGCTGACCAGTCGATCTCCTACCCACCCGATATTACCACTGCAGAGAAGACTTCTGCCGTGAGTGAGAGCGACACAGCGTCCCAAATGACCACTCGCAAAAGAACAACAGCAGCAGCTAAAACCGGTCCTTTGAGAATGAACGATGTAGGAGCGAGCTCCAGTGGCACTGCTGATCACTTCTCTTTTGTTAACAATGTACTGGAGAAAGAAAAACATGCCGGGAAGCATGAAGAGTCTATGGCTATTCCTGTTGGTGATAAGATCAAACTGCCTCCAAATTCTGAAGGAACAGGTAACAAAAGTAGAACTCATTCAGCAGTGAAGTCTACAGAAAAACACAAGCTGTATACCCCAATGTATATGGGAGAAGCCGAGAGCGGACCGGAGTATAACATTGATAGTGCAGCAAGTGTGTCGAAAGCTAAGTCACATAGTCGAGATGCTGGAATGTCGAAGATGGATATGTCGGGAAACATACGGCCAAGGACGAGGCACGGTCATGGTCAGCGTGAGAGGATGCGGCCACGGGAAAACTATAATGGTGACTGTGTAAATGACGGTGCAGGACTTAATCAAAGGTGTCAGCCTGCTCGCTCATGCAGTCCACGGAACAGGCACATTGCAGCTTCTAAAACAAACGCTACATTGTCTGATGGTTTCGTGGAGCGAGAGCGTTCAAAAGAAGCCAAACAACGGGATAGCCTTGACATTTCATCCTCGCCTGTTTTTTAGCTCTTAATTTTGGTATTTTAACTATAAGTAACTTTATATAAGCTGCATGTGTTACTTTGATGAATGAAAAAAATTTGTGATTTCTGCTAATGTCATCCATTAGTTTCTCAAGTGAAAAAGTAATTGACCCTTCCACACTTTTTCTCGGTCCATCTGGGCATGAGCATGAAGAGTAATGTTCTTTGTTGAATGAGACTACATCCAGGGAATTTAGTATTTGGGAGGGGTCGGTGCTGACCGACAGTTGACATGATTTGTTTTTGTAGATGTGAAACTGGTAACTAACATGCACATAATAATGTTTCGTATCAGATGGTATAATGTCCGTGAAATTACAGCAGAATGGTTCAAATAAAAAAACAGTGCAAGAACTTAAAACAAAATATCTGTGATCTGTACCTGAGGGCTGTGAAACTGATGAATTACAAAAGCATATTTTATATCTGATGGTGTAATGGCTGTGAAAAACGGTCTACTAAAGTTTACATCGGAAATGTTTAGGAATAAAAGCAGTGAAACAACTTGCACAAAGTCTCAGGGGTCTCCTGTCGAAAGCTTTAATAACACAACATTAAAACATTCATACAGTAAAATGAACTGAATTTGCTACTTTGAACAATTAGAATTATAGTTAAATATTCACACTGATTTCCAGTAATGTTTAATTTTCCACCTGTATTCAATAAGATATGATCCTCTTAAAAACTCACATAGACCTTTATCACAGCTCTAAACTAAATTTTAAATAACCAGGTGAAAAGAAATCCTGATAAGAATCCAGAATGTATTTATTGGTATAATGCTTTTATATAAAAATCTTCCAATGCCCCTCGATGTGTTCTGTTAAATAACCTTATGAAGTTCTTTGATCATGTCTACAGTTGCTAGGAACATGTGCATGTGCAACTGGAATGGCAAATAAATCTATTACTTCTCTATAGATTTCATTAACTAAAAATCCACTGCATTTACAAGAACCACCTACCGGTAAGTTGATGGCTTGAACTAACAAATTTGTCGCCAAAAGCAATATTTCAGAACATTGCTATGGGTGAAACGGCCCACTAGCGACAATTTTGATCCTGCTGATGTTGGTTGTTTTTGTTCAAACTAACTTTTGCACTAATCAGCATGACTTAAAGGTTATTTTTCTCTATGTTGACATATTTCAAAAGCAAATATTAAATGCTAGCAGATAATATACACCAGGTATATACAGTTTGTCATCGTTGAGGAGCTTTACCAATGGCAGAAATGTTTAACCAGTGGAAGAAAAGTGCATTGGTGATGCTCCTTGGCCCATGCTTATAAAACGTTTAGAGTCCAGACTCAATCTCTAATGACGTCACACACATACAGTTTGTATGGCGTTGCCATGACGTTATCGTCTCAGACTCTATTAGAGTCTCGAGTCTAGACTCTAAAAGTTTTATAAGCACCAGGCCTGGTGCCACTTTATATTGTTAGTTCAAGCCCTGCCATTCAAAATATATTCGGCCAAATTTACAAAGTATGTGTTTGAGTTACTCATGTGCATCTATATCAGTATCTGTATTCACCAGTGTTTAGGAAGAACAGGATTAATAAATTCAGTCCATTATATCTTTCTTGGTTGTCGAGAATATACTGAATGCGTTATGTTTATATTAAGGTATCACACCATCATTTCCTCTCACCGCTACTTGTAGCAGATTAATATGGCTGTGTTCTGGAAAACGTTTACATGAAACATTAAATAAAACAATACGGAAATATCTTTACAAAATTGTCTTTAGTAAAAGTTACATAACTTGTTATTGTTATTACTAAATAGTAAATTGTGCTTGTGCAATACTGTAAGATAGTAATGGTTGTATAATAGCACTCTGACATAAGGGTGGATAATTCATAATATGTGTCTACATATATTTTGTTTTACTGTCTGTTGAAGAGTAATATGCAAATTTAATGGAGGTGTGCATCCTTTGACAAGTAGTGCAAGGAGTTAGAACTTTCCTGCATACATGTACAGTGTTTCTGTCAGAAAGCCATTTTTGGGTATGGCGCTATGAAATTTAATGCAGCCACAATCAACAGGGGGTAAGGGGGGGGGGGCCTACCCAACAAGGAAAATGGTTTACATTTAGGGTTAAGGTTAAGAAAATCATACAATAATGATAAGAATCATTAATTTTGTCAAAATGTTAACATAAAAAAAAAAAAAATGGGTTTGCTGCCATACCCATTTTACCCTCTGGCAGAAACCCTGATGTAGGTTGAGAAAAGGTCCGGTCTTGGATGGAAGTTTGCTCTGAATGTGCACGTTATGTCTTTTCCAGTGAAACGGGTCAGATATCTCACTGACTAGCCTATGTAGAAGTGTAGAACTACTGATATCTCTAATTGTCTTGGCAGAAACATGTCTTCTGCATGAAAGTGTTAAACCACAAATATTAGCTCATCTGTATGTAGGTACTGTATCACTATTATTAATAGCTTGTCTGTATGCAAATAATCACAAACGTTATTAGCTTGTCTGTCAGCAAGTAAGAGAATCACAAATGTTAGTAGCTTGTCTGTATGCAAGTAAAAGAATCAGAAATATTAGCTTGTCTGTATGTAAGTGCAGAACCACTAAAATATTATTGCATGTATTTAACAGTACTTAAGTAAAGGAATCATTAATGTTGTTAACTTGTCTGTTTGGAAATTCTTAACTAGTAATGTTATTAACTTGACTGTATGGAAATTGCTATTGTATTAAATTGTAGCTTGTCTGTCTAGAAATTTTAAACCATTAGTGTTATCAACTTGTCTGTATGGAAATTCTAAACCACTAAAGTTATGAGCTTATCTGTATGGAAATTCTAAACCATGAGTGTTATCAACTTGTCTGTATGGAAATTCTAAACCACTGGTGATATTAGCTTGTCTGTATGTAAATTCTAAACCACTAGTGTTATGGGCTTGTTTGTATGGAAATTCTAAACCACTAATACTATCATTTGTCTGTATGGAAATTCAAAACCACCAGTGTTATGAGTATGTCTGTATGGAAATTCAAAACCACAAGTGTTATCAACTTGTCTGTATAGAAATTCTAAACCATTAATGTTATCAACTTGTCTATATGGAAATTCAAAACCACTAGTGTTATGAGCTTGTCTGTATGGAAGTTCTAAACCATTAATGTTATCAACTTGTCTGTTTGGAAATTCTAAACCACTAGTGTTATGAGCTTGTCTATATGGAAATTCAAAACAAATAATGTTATCAACTTGTCTGTATAGAAATTCAAAACCACTAGTGTTATAAGCTTGTCTGTATGGAAATTCGAAACCATTAATGTTATCAACTTGTCTGTATAGAAATTTTAAACCATAAGTGTTATCAAGGCTCATTTACCTACGGCATATACAGTGATTGCTGTCATTGCAATATGAATTGCTGTAGGTCAGGGCTTTTTCCCCCAATGGATAAACATTGCTGGCAGATGAAGGGTATAATCTTTGCTTTTATATTTGGTTTTAAATTGGCATAGGCATAATTAAATTTGATGTAGACAAAACACAGTCAGAATTAGCATAGGTAACAAATTCTTAACTTCGTGCCTTGCTTCTATCCAATCAAGGTTCAGTCCCCGCCCCCGTTTGATTTTGTCATAGGCTGATTCTGGAACAGAATTATAATGGGAGTGCAGCACACACACACACAAAACGTTGCATTATCTTGGTAACCAGGAAGACAACCTGCATGAAAGCTCACTTCACATAATTGTATCAGCTTGCTAGCAAATGTGTATAGCCAGTATGCTGCATTGTGAGTTGGCAAATACATGTAAATGAGCTACATAGCGCTGTCAATATTCTAAACGTAATTAGTGTGTTGTTCTCTTTGGATGTTCAAGATACATTAATATTTGATCTGTTAGCATACATGGCTTACATGTTTACCACATGGCTTTTTGTTTTGTCTGTGTATATACATATATAGATATACATATTTGTGGTACTTAACGATAAATATTTGTGGAACTGTAACTTGATGCTATTCTCGAATTATATTAATTCTTACCAGAATCAAACATTTATATATATATACGTGCCTGTGTTGTACTTATTTTGTTTGCAGTTTCGTAATTTTAATAAACCTTTCATAACATAGTAAATGTGAATTTATACAAGCATTCTCTGTTATTAAAACATACGAATATACCCCTTACATATTCCGTACGGTGAATCAAAATAAAGAGCATATATCTTCTCTCACAGTATATTTATATTATACGTAAGCCTGGCAATTAAACAAATTGGAAAATAATTTCCACGACATTTTCTACGGTAGTTTTGCTATTAATATGTAAGAGGAATTTTAATTTGTCAGTATTAAAAATAAACCACTAAGAAAAGTGGCATAAAAATCTGAAAGTTCCGCGTCATTGACGATTGTCACGGTTAAGTGCTAGAGTTGTACACATGCGTACATAATACACAAATAGCAATGAAATGTAACGGTGGATCGGATAGAGCGTTCGCATAGCCGTACGGGCTCCGAATTTTGTATAGGGTGATTTTTACACGAATTAAAACTAAAATACTACCCGAATCTTGAAAACAATATTTATTCATGCAAACGAATCAACTGTTTCAAGCAAGCTTATTTTGCCCGAATATCTCTTTCTTTTTTGCCCAAGTTAAGGTTTTGTTCCAGCTCGGGG
>JAECMU010260143.1:0-10579 GCA_016106625.1 Dracogyra subfuscus | reverse complement strand
AACAACAACAAAGAAACTTTGATCATTGGACAAAATCACAGTAAAAAAAACCCTATAAAATGGAGCCGGATTTGATAGGCGATATTATCATTCAGTTTAATTACATTCATTCAGCTTTGTACGTCTTAAGGCATAATGTCCAACATACATCTGTACTTAATCTGATTCTATGGGTAATTAACTTAATAATTGATATTAATAAAGGCAACATACCTATCAACACTATTCTAATGTATTGCTCTTACACCGCGTCTGCTAACGTACTACTAACTGCGTCAATTTAAATATCGGCGCATGCGCTGACACAGTTTCCACGTACTTCAAAACATGTTTTGGCTCATTCTACAGAAATATATACTAGTATATTCCATTATGCATGTAAAAAACAAGTTTTTAATTTTTTCTTTTTTGGTTGGTCTTTATGCACTTTTTTATTATCCATATGGATATCGGAACTAATTAATAAAACATGTCTAAAATATGCATCCCAAACATGACCAAAAATAGACGTCTAAAACATGTAGTTTCCAAGTAACTACATCGTGTCGTGTAAACGACCAAAATACGACGAAGAAAAGATGTCTAAAATATGCATCCTAAACATGACCAAGAATAGACGTCTAAAAAACGCCGTGTGCCCACTGGGTAGTGGAATGAGAAATGGCCCTTTTGTTCCCTGACGGGGATCTACCCTGAACTGACCATGCATCAGGTGGTTCTTTACCAATGGGCTGTGTCCTGCTTGATTAAAAAGAGACGACATGAAATTAAGGATACCTACTTCAAAAGTGCACGTGACCACGGTCATTATGGCATTATCTGTATGTTGATTCATGATTGTCAGGGTCAACAGGTCAAATTTGCAATTTTCAAGGGTTAATTGCAGTGTAATTAAACAACTTATTACCCATATAGTTAAAAATATCATGGTACTTACCAAAGTATTATGTCCCACTACAATCTAATTAGAATTAGTTCGACTGGTTAATTACTATCACCTGTGAATCTAACAGCACCCTGTTGGAGCTTATGTCCAGTTGACCTTTCATTCAACCAATCAAAACCTTACCTGCAAAATCATGCCAGTGATTTGAAAATAATTTTTTAATTTGGGATTATGTCAAGAGTATACGAAATGATTCGGGTGAGTATGCCAGAAACTAATTTCAATATAAAATTATATATAAAATTTGTTTCAAGACTGAAAAAAACACCCTGTGATAGACCATAGAAATAGAATTGTATGCTTCCGAATAACGCTATAAAAGGCGAAGTGTAACTGGTTGATATTTAAATTATTATTTATGGATGAAATATCACCTGGACATTGGAGTCCACGGAATGCTGTTAGATCTACTGGTAGACCAATAGAGCTAATTTTAATCAGATTGGTCCCAATTGAACATCAAGTGGGATGTACCGGTAACACTTCGACATCATACAACTGGTGCACTATAACCATACTGGAATGTTAATCAAATGATATTTGTGATAGACATGTAATTTGAAATCTGTAATGATGCCCATGTCCCTTGTGAAATAATTTTTATTGTCACGTATGACAATTAAAAATTATTTTACTCTGGATATCAGCACGAAATGGAAGCTCGTTTTAATATTATAGAATTATTGATTGATAACCATCAAAATAAATTAAGAAACAAGAAAACAAGTTTGTTGTAAGTCTTTGTTTTCTTTTATTAATAAAACTAAATATTGAATGTAATTTATATTAATTTCTGCATGTAAGACAATTGCAGGAAAATACAGCAATTACACGTAGATCTATCGGCTACATAAATGTTCGTGGTTTATGAGTAATTGCTATTAGACAAGGATAATTTTATATTCAAATAACGGTAAATGTGTTTACCGGTGTATATATAAATCCCATTAACCACTGTATATTTTGTGTGACGACAGCTGGTTTCCTATATATTATGTGTGTGGTCCATAACTGTACAACTGTAATTATGTGTTGTGCATTATTACACAAAACATTCCTTTCTTCCATGTTTTAAATTGTTAGGCATTGCGGCTTGTTTAAATGTTGACATGTAGTGTTTATGTGGGTTGATTGGACAGGTCATCTGAACAAAGTTTGTTCTGTTTAATGACACCACTAGAGCACATTGATTAACAATCAGTCATCAGAGGAAACCTGCTACATTTTTCCTAATGCAACAAGGGATCTTTTATATGCTCTTTCCCACAGACAGGAATATACCACAACCTTTGACCAGTTGTGGTGCACTGGTTGGAACGTGAAAAGGTCTTCTGGACAGAGACAAATGGCATCACTGGTTTTTATTATGAGATGATGCACTGAATTCTCTGGGTTGTCAGATTTAACAACTGAGCGGCTACAAATTTAAAATGTAAATCAGTAACAATGTAATCTGTAGCCTGTGCTTTTAAAATTAAAATGGCTGAAAAATTCACCTGCTGTAGTTTTTAATTTTATCAAGCATATTTCACAAGAAATATAGTCCATGAAGTAATAAGTTTGATAAACCATTTAGAAAAAGCCTATTTGCAAATTTAGAAGACCCATATTAGCCAAACGCGAATTTTGGGCCAAGAAGTGCAAAATTTGGTGCATAGTTGTTCTCTGCGGATTTCGACTCTCTAGGGGGTCCACATCGATAATCCACCGGGTGCCACCCGAGCACCCTTAAGGAATTTGCGAAAATCAAGATGGCGTCCAATATGGCTGCCAAATAAAGAAAATAGCTATAACTTCTTTATTATTTGACACAGAACAATAATTTTTGTGCCTATTCCATGGTTTTATGGGCCAAGAAGCCCATTTGTGCCATCAAAATTAAGATTTGATAAATGGGTCACGTAAAACCAAGATGGCGTCTAATATAGCCGCCAAATCGGGGAAATGGCTGTAACTTATTTATTATTTGTCACACAACAATAAGGTTTGTGTCTACCCACTGTTTTTATGGGCCAAGGAAGCCATTGGTGTCATCAAAATTCAGGTTTAATAAATGGGTTACTTAAATCCAAGATGGCAGCCAATTTTTCAATAGGTAAGAAATGAGGCTGCCCATTCACTTTTGCTGATATTCGTCCGTAAACAGTTTAATTTGTTACAGTATCTCAACACAGTTACATGTATTCGGGGTAAACTCGATCAATGCATTGATCCATTTGATGTTAGTGAGGGTGACAAACAACTGGTCAACATCGCAGGAGGGGTCTTTACAGAGAAAACAAATGTTGAGAATGTGGTGGACATTAACGATGGCTGCCACCAGGAAGCAAGCGAAGAATGTTCCTACAAGCCACATTGATACAGAACTGTTGTTCTCAAGGGTTATGACACTTTCAGTTTCAAAAAATATTGATGTGAAGGAGTTGTTCAAGTACAAGCTAGCCCCAATACCAACCGCAATGTTTGAAGAAAAGGATGGCTTGCCGCCTCTTCGAATTGCAAAGTCCAAATCTACTTTAAAGAAGAAACTGCAAATTGAAGTGTCATCAAGGGTGATGTGCCATACTCTGGGTGATTCACTGGCCAACTAATGGAACTGTAAAGGACTACGTCAGTGGCTTCATACAGTATGTACTAGATAGGATTCAGAAATGTAAACATCTGCATATGATCATTGATAGATACCAAGACTACAGCATTAACAGTGGTACTCAATCTTCACGGTCCTCAAAGTCATCAAGGCAGTATCACCTAACACTAGAAATGCCACTCCCTCCACAGTCCGTTATACTGACAGGGTCCAAGAACAAGGAACAACTTTTGGGACGTCTTTGCATCGATCTGTCCAAGAAAGTTCAACTGCTAAACTACTCAACGTCTGCTGTCGTGACAGGAAAGGCTCTGGTTCCATTGAAAATGAGCGAAGGCTCTGTCAGGGAGCATCATGACTTAAGAACCACCCATGAAGAGGCCGATGTCATTATCTCCCAACAAATTATGAAGTTAGTGGCTGGTGGTTGCGCATGTATACAGGTCGTCTGCGATGACACCGACGTCTTTGTGCTCCTTTTGTACTTACCAGCCCTCAGCAGGTATCCGTGAATATCGGGGAGACAGCCAAAAGGCACAAGGACATTGTTGCAGATTTGCTAGCAGCACATGCATTAACAGGTTGTGACACAGTAGGAGCCTACTATGGTGTCAAAGCTGTAAAAGCTGTAAAAGTCCTGGAATCTGGATATACGTTTGAATACGTTGGAAATCCAGATGCTGACATGAAAGCAGTCACCAGTGAAGCCACCTCCTACATTGCTCCCTGCTACAGCACAGCAATAAGACCAAATGATTCTATGTCAGATGTTCAGTTTGGGTCGCAAAGATGGGAAGGAAAGGGGCCCCAATACAGCCGAAATTGCAATCTCTACCCCCATCGTCACAAGCATTCGAAGAAAATGTCAAATGGGCTCATCTCCAGGCATCACTATGGAAAGCGGCGCATGAGTCTGATCCACCGGTGATGAATGCTTGTGACTATGGGTTGGTGAGAGATGAACACTTCAAATCCCTACAGCCACTAACCATCCAACAGGAAAGGCAGTTTGCACATGAAGAGGTAATAAAGATGATACAGTGTTCCTGTGCCGCCGATCAACCCTGTTCGTCATTGAGATGTAGTTGCCCTTCAGCACAATTTGGTTGTTCCATCTTCTGTAAGTGTAGGGGTGAAGGATGCTTCAATCCACGAACCCCGAGTCTGAACACAGAAGACATGGACTTCTACGCCGATACTGACAATTAAAAGTGAGCAGCTGACATCCATAGGCTACCATGTTCACTTCACACCATACAACATACCCAATGGCTGTGATATTTAACATTCCATTGTATTTTAAAAGTGGTTAATAAAGTCACTGTAACACAGGGTGTCCCGGAATGAATGTCACATTCGGCAGTTCGATATTTATGGTCAGGTATCCTTATTTCTAACTATATATATTGGTAATTAATAACCATACACAGATGTTCAGAATGTCTGCAACACACCGACTGTGAAAAACTTTTAGGAATTAAAGTTGATAATAATTTAAAATGGACAAATCAGGTTAAACATGTGTGTTCCTTGATCTCTAAACGTTTGTATCTTCTATCGGAAATTATTAGGTATTTAAATTTAGATGCAAGAAAACTTTTTTACAATGGCTATATTTTACCACTCATTGATTACTGCTGTGTAATTTGGGGAAACTGTAATCAGGATGGTTTAGAACGTTTACTAAAACTGCAAAAGAGAGCTGCAAGGATGATATTAGATGTAGATCCTATTACTCCATCTGCCCCATTATTTAAACAGTTAAAATGGATGACAATGGAAACACAAATCCACTATCACAAATGTTTACAAATTTATAAATGTCTATATAATGAAGCCCCAACCTATCTTTCAAACTTATTAATATATGTTGGAGAAAACAATCCCTACAACCTTCGAAATGTAGAGGATAGAAAACTATTAATTCCAAAACCTAAAATGTCTTTATTTAAACATGCTTTCAGTTACTCTGGACCAGTACTTTGGAATCAGTTACCTGAAGCTATCCGATCATCGTCAAATACTGCTGTTTTTAAATCTAGACTCAAGAAATATTTTCTAAAATAATATCATTTGTACATACATGTATGTTTATTGCCATATATGTATTTTCTATTTGTTCATAAATGTATTTATTGTAATTCTGTATTTTTTTTGTACCTGAGAGCCTCAGGGAAGATTAGCTTTAGCTAACTGTGTTACCCTCACTAAATAAAGAATTTATTATTATTATTATTATTTCCCCGACTGGGCGGCTATGTTGGACGCCATCTTGGATTTACGTGACCTATTTATCAAATATTAATTTTGATGGCACAAATGGGATCCTTGGCCCATAAAACCATGGGGTAGACACAAAAAATATTGTTCTGTCTCAAATAATAAAGAAGTTATAGCCATTTCCTTCATTTGGCAGCCATCTTGATTTTCTCAAATTCCTCAAGGGTGCTCGGGTGGCACCCGGTGGATTATCAATGTGGACCCCCATAGAGAGTCAAAATCCGCAGAGAACAACTATGCACCAAATTTTGCACATCTAAGTGGTGATTCCTCCCGACTATACTACACTGCCCAATAACAACTCTAACACCAGAGTATGGAAAATACATTTATTGCAGGGAGAAAAAAAAAAAAAGGCCAGTTGCCGGCTGGATGGGTTAATATAACAATTGCAATAATTAACATGATTATTATTACAGGAAAAATTGCATAGACATTTCCTCGTGGGTGGTTCCAGTAGTATTTAGGAATTACAGGTATATACAAAAGCAAGCAAATTCACAAAGAATACAAATGTTATCAAAATGTTTTCAACACAAGTATTAATATATCAGCTGCAATTTGCAATCTTCAGACTGGTTTGACAAAGCTATCACCACTAAATAATTTGTTCTCTAGGTACAAAGTTCTTATTTTTAACTGGAAATTATTTTCAGTCAACAGCAGGATGAATCAACCCAACTGCTTTGGTTTTTGAAAACATATGTACATTATTTATAAATATATTCTATTATATATTATAAAATGAAAAAATAGCTACAATGCTGAGTGATATATGTACATGCTGACAGTGATAGAGAAACCTTCAATAACTGGAAAAATTATTCAAGTTGCACATGGTTACATTTTTAAACCTTATTTTGGTTCTCAATAGGCTTAACCAAGTCCATATGAAAATGTTAAAGCAAATAATCTAACTAGCAAGTCTTTACTGGAAGACGTTTGATTCTTTCTACATTACAGTGGAGACAAAACATTTCATGTTCCTTCAAATATGTCCCAACTGATTTTTAAAAATTATAATCCAAAAATAATTCACTACTTTAAATTCCACCCCCCTAAATTAATGCTGCCATCAAAAAAATTATGCTTAGTGACAGCCATTTGTGCGTTTTACCACTCACTAGTTTAAAGTAACATCTTCATCATACAAAGTTGTTCAGTTCTATTATTTACGTATGCAGTATACAAATTCTTGTTAGCACACACCAAAAATATATAATATATGGCTCAAAATGAGGAAGGGTAATTAAGAACCATGGAGACAACTGGAAACAATTGTATAATGCGTAGTGAAATGCAAATATAACAAACAATTGATACATTGTATATTATTGTATTAATCTGTAATTAAGAATCTTTCTTAATGGACATTGCACTAATGACAATGTCATCATAAATTCACAAAAAAGCAAATACTAGACCATAAATATAGGAAACAACAAAATATCTTCAGATAACATATATCACTATGAACCTTGCAAGGGACCTGAGCCAATATAAATATTCATCACGTTTGCTTAATGACACCTCAGCACATTTTAAACTATGACCATTCGGGATCCAACTTGGTAATTTTGAATCTACAGCAAGAGAAGAAACACTGCCACCATATGGGTTACTTCTACCGAATAACAGCAAGGCATCTTTTATATGCTTTTTCCAAAAGGCAGTACAGCATATACCACAACCTTTGATGTACCAGTTTTGTGGCAGTGAGTTAAAAGCAGATGTATCCTTCACTGTTTATTAACTTCATATCTTTTAGATAGATTTTCTTCAATAAACTAAAATTATGATATTAATTAATATAAACCTTTTCTCTTGATTAAGAAAATGAAAAAGTAAGATTCGAATATTGCATCTGGCAGTGTGCAAATATAGAGCAAATTCTATGTAGTCTGTTGCAGATCTTTTCGTATTCTCCAGATAGATAGATATCTAGTTTAATGTGCCCATATACCACTAGGGTTTCGAACACTTCCTTCGATATTTGCTCCAGCACAGATGTCACATTGTAATCTAAGTTTCTTTTTCAGTGGGTACCTTATCTGCAAGACCCAGACCTTGTTTTGGTGGCGGCTTTGGGCCTAAGGTTGTTGAGAAATAATAGTGACGCAAATATGTACTAAATCCTGTCGCACTACCAAATATAGGCAATGTGTGTACAACACTGGAACATATACCCAGTATTACATAGTGAAAAGGACGAAAAACACGATCCATTATTTTTAAATTTACAGTGTATGAAAACTAAATTTTCATAAAAAGTAGTAATAATTTAGTTTAATACTTAATTTTTCATATATATATATATATATGAATCTTAACACCTTTATTGTAAACAATATACACTGTGAACATTGTTAGTAGCCATGCAGTCAATTTCAGCACTTGACTTTCACCTAACTGTCAGCAAGCACTTTATAACACAACTATGACACAAGACTGTCACTTCACGAATAACTGATGCGCCACTGTTTAGTGTTGGAATCCTGACCACAGGACACTACAGTATTGTTATCCAACCACAATACCCTGTTTACTGTGCTCTGTTTGTGAGCTGAAATGAGAGAAGGAATGAATGAATGTTCAAAGACACCCCAGCACAAAACTGAAATGAGAGAATAAGTATCTAGTAAATACTGTGATAAGTATCAATATCGGCAACTATTCTGATATTGGGGATTGAAAATTACATTAAAAAAAGAAAACAAAGACACACTCCCCCGCAAAGAAAAACAAGAAGAAAAAAACAAACTCTAAAACAAAACAAACCTTCACGGTTAAGGAAGGAAATCGTTTATTTAACGAAGCACACAACACATGTAATTACGGTTATATAGCTTCGGACATATGGTTAAGCACCACACAGATACTAAGGGAGAAAACCTGCTGTCACGACTTCAGAGGCAACTCTTTTTGCAGAAAAGGATCGTTACAGGTTAGCACATACCACAGCTTTTGATGTACCAGTTGTGGTGCTCTGGCTGGAGCAAAAAATAGTCCAATGGGCCTACAGATGGGGATAAATCTCAAACTGTGCATCAAGTGAACGCTTTACCAATGAGCTACATCTCACCCCAAATAAACGTTTATGGGGTCTTGAAGCCTATGAAATTACTCTGATTACAAGATACCCTTTTCGAACAGTGCTAAATCATAAATTCTAAAACAATCCTGATGGGTTTTTTTATTGTCAAGTGTTCTGCACCAAGTATAAAATATGATATTATAATAATGGGCTTTAGATCTCATTAATCCATACACATGACATCACACTATTGTGGTAACTGCAAATTATCTTTTCAATAATCTACAACTGGGAAGAATGTGAACTTTTTTCCCCTCGCACTCCGATGTGAATTTGTGAAAACAATTAACTTGCCACTATGGGGGCTTGTCAATTCTTTTTTACAAATTCACACTTTGGCAATCAATCTCCACTACCTAATATAGGTGCAAGAGATTTTTCTTCTGTTATGATGTTACGAGCTCAGAATATTAATGTTATTAACAGCTGTTGAAGAGTTGTGAATATGCATTTTAAGTAGTTAACTTGGGTACAGTCTTGAGCTATGAAATAACTCAAAAGTTAAAGGTACAGACCCTAGTTTCAAGCTGTGAAAATGGACACTAAGTTTGGTTAACCTACAAACCTGTAAAACATTTGGATAAAGTTCCAATAGAGTGAAACAAAGAGTCTGTAGACTAGAGCTCATCTGGCATAACTGTTACTTCTCAGAGGTATGAGCATAAAAAATGTAAAATGCATTTCCAGGTACTGGAAACACCAAGATGACGAGAAACATTTTGGATGAATAAAAATGGGTAATCTAAACAGTACAAGACAAGCGGAGTCCGATTTCAATTGTAAACAACCCAGCTCTTAACAGTGAAAAATATGCTGTAGCCTTTAAAAACTAGGGTCTGATATTTTAAGAGACACCTGGCTCACTAATTAGCAACTTTAGCTATAATATATGTAATTAATGAGCCAGGCTATTGCCCATTTCCTTTGGCTAGAACCAGAATTCTTACACTTGAAAAAGCATAAAATTCCTAGGCTTTTTCCAGGACACGTAAGTATGCTGTGTACCAGAAAATACCTACCCACTGTCCCAATATGCATGGTTTTATCTAGAAGTCTTACCTGGAGTAATGGTGACAACTGTGTTATATCTGCCTTTTTCATTTTTCCATACTACAATATTGTTGTCAAGTCCGCCAGTGGCAAGATGTTTTGAATCGGGCGACCAGGCTACACACAGAGCGCGTGCTGTGTGAGCCTTGTTGCCAAACAGTTGCTGAAGAAGACAATATTACAAAATATACAAAAATGGAAACTTGAATAAATAAAATGGTCTACATAACCAAACACCCACAAACTGTAAATATTTCCAATTTGTATTTCATACTGCTTACTTTCCAATCATGAAATCTGTAGATTCTGCTTTTTAAAAATACTTAAATGATGTTTGTAAGGACATGCGAACACACCAAAGTTCAATGTTTATAATTAAAAGACTTCAATTTTGCCAAAACCTGAACACACCAAGATTGAACCCCACTGGCTATTTTTGCCTACACAGAGAGATCAGGTCAAAAACTGTTTTATTTTACAATGCAGCTTTTTGTTGTCTTAACATGGTTATTTTGACACTTGGTCGAGAGAAGAAAGTTAGAAACCCACTTCCACCAAACAAAGGGATCCTTGATATGCACTTTTCAAGACAAGACAGTACATGCCACTGCCTTTGATG
>JAECMU010260092.1:0-14227 GCA_016106625.1 Dracogyra subfuscus | reverse complement strand
TCCTCTCAACATTGTTTCAGGCATCTCCATTGTTGTGTTGTGGGGTGGGGGTTCTTTAAAGGCATATTGTCACAGACCACTAACCTATTAAATAGCCTAACGAAGTATTACCCTAAACAAATGTAAATTTGATTTGTTCCTAAATGTACTTTATTCAGCCATCTACATAGCAACTTACTAATGATATTTTGTAAAAATTATTTTTTATGGTAATAGTCCATAATTCAAAAACTGATACTCATGTATTGCCAAGAGGTTTGACATGGATTTCACTCCATCACGGTTCAGTTATGGTAATGTGATAGCTAGATATAGTTTCCTAAAATTAATGTAATTATTATTTATAATAATTTTTTTTTACAGAAATAAGGTCCTTAAATCTGTTACAGTATGCCTTTAATATGAGATTTGTATGCTTGTTATTGGTCATGGTCCTCAACAATTTATTGTATATGAGTTTTTATTTGAAAAATTAAGATAGATCTATATACAGTGGACTCTGCCAAAACTGGCATCAGTCGGGACTGATGAAATATGCCGGTTTAGACAGATTTCATTCAGAGATACAGTTCTTGTCAACCTAAACGATTGCTGTTAATTACTATATGCTATTATTAATTAACAGACTACTGCGAAATCAGTGATTTAAAAAACATAATGTCAATCATTGAACATACCATCATTAATACAATAATAACCCAGCAGTTATTAACCAATCATGTTTGTCTAAAAACAAATTAAGTATGAGTCGAGATATGACTGGACCACCAAAAAGGACCAAACTTGGAATTTGAATGTGGGACCGTACTGATGGCTTTCATTACAAATGGATACTTTTTTATCCACAAACACACCTGAAAACTTATGCCACTTACATGTGTACACACACTAACACTAATCTGCTTGATCTAACGGTGTTAAGTAATTACAAGAGCAGTGTCCATGTCGTTCAGAGGGGTTCCGTTGCGTGGCCGCTGATTAACAGTTTTGTTGGGGCAGTCATTAAACTGACGCCGACTGCATGCCGGTGTGGACAGAGGTAATCACACCAAAACCGGCTTGATTTGGCATCCGATATCCGGAATAGACAGATGCCAGTTTAAGCAGAAGTTAAGTCATAATAAATTAATGGTCGCTGGGCGGGACCATGAAACTGACAGTTTACACAGAAATCGGTTTCGACAAATGCTGGTTTTGGCAGAGTCCACTGTAGTTCTTTATCTGTAATAAACAGAAATGGTGAATGTGAAAATGATAGGGAAAGTTAAGTTGAAACATATGAATCTTGGGTGGGCTAACATCTATCAGTAGAGCTCTGGACTAAACCTCTAAACTGAAAAATTGATGAGGTATTGAAGGTGTGCAACATAAATGGCCACAAGAGTCAAACACCTGGTAGGGTTTGAGAGTTAAAAACTAAGATATAACTATAATATGACTAACAAACAAAGTGGAAAGCTTGGAGCTGCTGTCAAAGGAAGACAAAGGTGGATTTCAAAGGACAGAAAGCAAGAAGCCAGAGACAAAAGAATACAAATAGTAATTTTAATTTTGTTTTTATTTCTGTTGTAGGAATAATAGTGGCGGGTCCCCCTGGCAGTGGTAAGACATCTGTGATAGAGACACTGGTGGAGTCACTGTGTACATCTCCCCGGGGAATGTCCCGCAGCTCCATGTCCAGCAAGACCTCCACGCAGACTGAGATCATCCACAAACTGCTCAAGATCAACCCCATGGTGGTCGATGACTCCGACCTGATGTTCGGCCACATCAATCAGAACCACGACTGGGTGGATGGCATATTCACCACCGCCTGCAGGAAAGCCAACAGGGTAACTTGCTTACACTTATTGTCTTTGCTACCAGCCTCGTGGTGTTGTGGTTAGACCATCAGTCTACAGGCTGGTAGGTACTGGGTTCAGAACCCAGTTGAGGCATGGGATTTTTAATCCAGATACCGACTCCAAACCCTGAGTGAGTGCTCCACAAGGCTCAGTGGGTAGGTGTAAACCACTTGTACCAACTATTGATCCATAACTGGTTCAACAAAGGTCATGGTTTGTGCTATCCTGCCTGTGGGAAGCGCAAATAAAAGATCCCATGCTGTCTGTCGTAAAAGAGTAGCCTATGTGTTAACAGCAGGTTTCCTCTAAAAACAGTGTCAAAATGACCATATGTTTGATGTCCAATAGCTGATGATAAGATAAAAAAATCAGTGTACACTGGTGGCATCGTTAAATAAAACAAACTTTACTTCTTTTTTTTTCATTGTCTCTGCCATTAGTGGCAGCAATAGCGAGATACATTTAGTATATGTTAACATTAGTAATGTTTTGTATTACTGATATATTAAAATTTGAAAGGTTTGAAATATATATATTATGATAATCTGTACCATTACTGATGCACTTTGTAATTTTCATACATGCCCATTGTCAGTCAGAAATGCTAATCTTTTGCCTTCCAGTTGTTTCTCTAAACTTTTTATACACCAAACTATGGGTTGTATTATGGTATAGGGTTGTCCGTCCATACGTCCATCCATCTGTCTGTTAACTTTTTCTTGTCCAGACCATATCTTGCATACAGATGTATACAGGACCACCAAACCTCACATGTTGGTATATCTTGAGATGGTGGTGTGTTGTGTACTATTACTAGGTCACTATGACCTACTTTTCATGGTTTACTGCACATAACAGTAAATCCTTGTTCAGACCATATCTTGCATACAGATACATAAATACATACAGGACCACCAAACCTCACATGTAGGAACAACTTGGGATGGTGGTGTCTCGCGTCCTATTACTAGGTCACTGTGACCTACTTTTCACGGTCATCTGCATATAACAGTAAATCCTTGCATACAGATGCACATACGACCATGAAATCTCACATGTAGGAACAACTTAAGATGGCAGTGTATTGCATAATATTACTAGGTCACTGTAGTCACTACTTTTCATGGTCTACTGCACATAACAGTAAATCCTTGTCCAGATCATATCTTGCATACAGATGCATACACAACCATCAAACCACATATAGGAACAACTTGGGATGGTCGTTGGTCCAAAACAAACTGTTCATCTATGCCATTGCCAAAAAATTACATAATTAGCATTGAATCATACCTGTAACATATTCATTAATATAGATATGGTATTCCATCAAACTCCTGATGAGCATCACTAAAAATTGAATGTTAATCTTAATAAACCTAATCAGTATTACCTACATCATTACATCAAATGGGACATCATTACATAAGACAGGTCATGGACAGGTTATTAGAAATTGATTTAACAAAATAAGTTGTGTTGTTTGTAATAAAAAGAATTGGTTGTCATTTTTCATGAATCTATAAATTGTATACAAATTGTGACCATTGTACATAAAAAAAGTGGCAAACAGTTCTTATATTTTGACATTATTTGAATATTAGTATATGTTTAAAAGCCAGTGTTGTTTAATTTTCAGAATATCAGTGTCACATGGCTCTGTCTTGATGGTCCACTTAATGCTGGGTGGGCAGACAATTTTAACAGCATTCTTTCAGGAGACAAGGTGAGTTGCTTTTCTTTCCAACTAACACTTCTATATTGTTTTTATATACAATATGACATTGTCTCGGCATTTAAAAGGTATTTCTTTCCTCTTGACCCGTCCTCGAACAAATGCATATTCCCCTACGGATAGTGAAGGAAGGTATTCCACACAATAAACTCTCACTTAAACCAAGAGAAAAGGACTGATGACTCAAGATTAAGACAGAGCAAAAAGGAAAGACGTCTGAACCATACAAGCAAAGGAAAAAGAAGGAAGTTACAGTCAAATGACCAGAACAGGAAGGAGTATACAGTAGAAATTGTTTAAGTCATTTCATTGGCTGTTGGGGTGTTCGAACCAGATTACTATCCATAGGGGTATATCCATTTGTTTGAAGACAAGTGAAGTATCTACAAATGAGAAAACCTCAAGTTTTCTTTAGTTTTTATTAGAATGACTAACTAGAGAATGTGTAATTCCATGACATCAAGTCATGTAGAATAGATTGATCTTACATGACATAGCTGCATGCTATCTTATTGAGGGATGACTGCCAGAACTGGTTATAGCCACCCTTTGTGAAAATGAGATTAGTTCACTCCCCCTTTTATTGTAGTTGCGGGGAGGGGAGTTGGAGGAGGACATACATGTAGTAGGAGTGATGTAGTAGGAATGATGCAAACCAATATAATTTTAAAAATAAATATATAATTATTATTTATTAATAATTTATTAAACATTAAAACTTTTGGTTTTGAAAATCATGAATTTGGACATCGCTAGTTCTGGTAATTAGCTTTTGTTATATGATGTAATAATAAACTTATGACTCTGTTGTCACATGTGAAGTATTAAATGATAAAGATATTATTTATTTGTACATATTTTTATTATTTTTTTTACTGTATACTATTACAAGGTTTGCATTTTTAAACTAAATATATGTGCACATTTTAACAATATTTGCCTTTAAAAAATGTAAGTAATAATAATAATGGTTAAAAAATGGATTTAAAAAATAAACTTGTGTAAACTTGATCAGCTGTTATACATTTTTAGCTGTCACTCATCTTGTGTTACTGTTTTGTTTGTTTTTCTGTTAGACACTTCATCTGAAGAATGGCGACAAACTGTTTTTGTCAGACAACATCGTCTTATTGTTTGAGACGGATAATCTGACTACTGCTTCACCAGCTACTGTTGGCAGATCGGTAGGTAATTTAATCTGTGGCCCGTGACCAGCTCATGTATATTATTACAGTGAAATATGAATATCACCCTTCTGGCAGGGCTATCTCTGCCTCTCACCAAATTCAACAGTTGTCAATTTTTGGAACAATTGGCAAATTTTATTTTAATTTGGCAAAAAAAAAAAAAAAAAAGTCAATTTTGCATTTTTGGCTATAATTTGGCGAATGTTTTGTACACCCATAGAGAGCCCTGATCTCTACTACACAATGAAATGATGCTGCACCCAGCCTATTTTGTGGTCTACCTTGTGCCTTCTGTGAACACCCTGCACCCCCTTCAGTGTGTATTTGCTTCCTCTTATGTGTACCAACTGCCTGCAGTAATCTACTTCTGGCTTAATTAATTTCTTCAAAACTTTAACTGATACAGCAATTAACTGACAACTGTATATTTTTAATAAAATATCAACATTTACAGCCAATGTTGGGATTTTAATTTTTAGGTTCATGAAATTATTGATCTTTCCTGTTTTGTAGATTGTATGAATATATACTTTTATTTTTATTTTTATATAACATCTAAAAAATAGGTAATGTTGCTGTTTTTTCTTTAACTCTAATGTTAAAATATTTTTCATTTCTTTCTTTTTTTAATCTAGGGTATCCTGTACTTGGACAAAGATGTTGTTGGATGGAAACCAATTGCAAAGGCTTGGCTAGAGCACAGAACACACCAAGAAGTTCATGTAAGTTGTTAAATAATTAGTTTCCAGACCTTTGTGATTATTCTCTGTGTTTATTATTCTAATCTATACATTTTACAGCACTGTCACATTCATTTTGTATTTAATTGACCATCTACATTTAACTGTACATGTTGCTACTCACTCAAAAGTTGATCTTGCTGTAAATTTGTTTTCGAATATAGTCCACAACAAAAAGATTAAACTCTTCAAGGCATTGCCAATTGTCATGGTCAGTTGAAAGGACTGACAGTGTCATGTTTTCATTGATAGATTAGAATAATAAATACAGAGAACAATAGAATTATGTCACTGAAATTATTTATTAATGGATAACACTGTTTGAAATATAATGTAGTTTTCTAATTTCACTTTTTTAATGGTAAAAGCATGCAATATACCCTCAAGCAAACTAACACTGTGACTAACTGGTTTTTTTAAAAACTATCTTGATTTTATTTTATAGTGTCACAGTTAACTACTTACATTTCAATGAATCTATCCAGATGTTACAAATGTTGGTGGGTTTTTTTTTCACCTTTGTCTAAAAACAAAAACAAAATAAAAATATACACCCATTTATTATCCTTTTATTTATGCAAAATAAAAATCTGTACTAATAATTGAAAGCAAAATATTGTCTCACGTACTCTGCCTGAGTGACATTTGACAAAAAGATGACTACCTCAGTCTTATTGATTCTATGATTAAAGTATCAAGTTAAATAAAAAGTTAATTGAGAACTGCAACATTTAAGCTTATGACCCATATGGGCTACAATTTTGGGGATAATATTTTTTTAATAAATGCACAGTTTGCAGATTGCTTTTACAGCCACAACTTGATTAGTGTAAAAATTACAACATTTGTTTGGTTGTTTACTGCAGCTTGAACTTCATTGATTTTGATTTAGAAATTTTGATCATTTGTTTCATAAATCCTGAAATTGTATATTTGTATAAGCAGCAGCACTAACAATACACACATTTTTTTCTTTCTTTCTAATAAAATCACAGTTATATTATTTTATATTGTAAACATTTGCTGCAAAAAAAAGTGCTTATACCATGATGTCACTTAAATTATGTCATGAATTGTGTGATGTGACATAATGGATAAATTATTTGCTGTAAACAGTAGAAGGATTTACATGTTAGAAACCAGTTAAAAGTGACAATGGGTAATAAAGAGAATAGCCAACTTTCTACGAGAAGTTACTAAATATCTTTCCTTCATGAATGAATATTGTAAAACATTTGCCAAAGGCTTGGGTTTACAACATTCACTCAGGACAGATAATCCGTAATTCTTCTATAGCAGTGTACATATTACTAGTGGCATACACACAATCCATGTGGATCAGAGGTAATGGTTACAAAAACGTTGCAGTAAACTTTAAATGTTGGGTGATAAACAGTTTGGTAACTGATTAAGAATTGAATTTTTAAAAATAGTTAACTGTGCCAGAAATGTGTTACGGTAATGTCAGGGATTTTCCGAGTTCATTACCTTACATGTTACATATACCAAACAGACTTTACATAATGTTAATCTGAAAATAATATAACATATTTATATCAGAATTAAATGGAGCAATTAAAATAAATTGCATAATATAGTTTAAATACAGATATAAGGTAAGTATAAAAGATAAATAGAGGTTATTACCAGAGTGTTTTTCGGTATCGTCAATGTCATATATTAGGAATATAAATTGTATTATCTGAGCCTCTGGTGAGCATAATACATTATTTTTATTCCTAATATATAATTTTAAATATACCGAAACACATTAGGGTACTAATCTCTTTAGTATATAATCTCAAGCTTAATACAACATGTTTTTATAAACTGTACACACAACTTTAATTACAGTCTGCCATTACTAGATATTCAAATGATGTAGGAACATGAGGTGCGGTGTATTTTTTGAATGGAAATGACCTCAAACTTGATTGATATCAGTTTAGATGTCCTTACATCAAAATAAACTAGGGTTTAATGTTTTCTGAATGTTGGACAGCTTTCAGTGTAAAATTGCTATTGAAATGTTTTTATATGATGACTGAATGCATACGTCAAGTATGGAGTGTCACCCAAGTACATTTGCTTAAATGTCAATAAACCTAGTGCCATGACCTTAATTAATTTGCATCTATTTGCAAAGTTATCAAATTTATAAAGTATGTGATCTGAAAAATATCACATACTTTGATTGCACTGAAAATGTAAGATATTATATGGATAAGTAGATATACTTTCCAAACTGGCATCGTAATTTAAAAAAACATGTCATAAAATTATTAAATGTCTCAATTGTAGCATTCTAGAACTTTAAACCAAGGTTGCACACATGATTACCCATATGGGTAAAAGTACCTTGGTTCATATCAAAGTGTTACCATAGTCCCACTAGAACATAAAGTGAGATGCAAAACTTTGCCATCATATACTTCATACAATGATGTCAGATGATTGAGGCACTGCAACCTTACCGGAACATAATCAAACAAGTTTATTGTTATAAATTGAAGTTAATTATGAGTAATAAATAGGATATTATTAATAAACTGACTTCCATTTTGTACCATTACTCGCTAAAGCATTATGTAATTAAAAATGCATTTTACTTAGACATAAACATGATTTTAACTGGATGCTCATTTAATACCCTCTGGATATTTGTTTTTGTAATTTAGATAAATGTTTAACTTACATAAAACTGTTTAGATAATATCTTATTTTGTTGCAAAGCATGTTTTTTTTACATTTTATTTTTAAAAAAATCTTAAGAATAATCATAAGTTTATCCAGTTTATTTTAACTGTCATTGAATTATATTATATTGATCCACTTCTTTGTGCAGCTGGAGTACACACCTTCATTGGCAGACCACAGCTTAATGGGGGTAACAAAACTTACTGATTACACATTATTCATACTACACACCAGACCTTCCATTCTCAGAAATGTTATTCCTTAAATCAGAAATCAGTTAATTAACGTTTTAATCATTCCTCAACATGATCCACAGCATCAGCTGTTAACAACTTTGATGAATGATTGATTCAAATAATAACTTAGTCATACTAATCTAAAAGTGACAGACCCTAATTTTTAAACACTGTGGCATATTTTTTACTAGTAGAGCTTTTTTTCATAAGAAATCAGACATTGCTTGTTCGTGTTTGGTTTATATCATCCATTTCTGTACATCAAAAGTGTATTTTTTAAAAAGCCCATTCCTCTGAGAAGTAAGGTTATGGAGGAGAGCTTTAGTGGATTTTTAGGGATATTTTCCAGTTTCAGCGTCAAAGACTTGTTTTATCTTGTAACTTTATTCATGTGCGTGCGTTACAGCTTTGTAGATTAACCAAACTTAGTTTCCATTTTCACGGGTTGAAACTAGGGTCTGCGACTTTAAAGTATAACTAAATTAATTGAGTAGTGGTTTTGTCGAGAATGAGCTTATTTAGTATTGTAATGATAATTTTTAAAATGTTTGTCTGTAAAATAGAGAATGTTAGATTAGACATCATTTGACAGTTTTGTTTATGGATAAGTGTATTGTTCTGGTTAAGATGGATCTGCATGTATTATTATTAGGCTATTTTGGTAGATTTTTAGGTAGAGGGCTGAGTGTAGTCTACATCTTTTATTACATACCTATTCAATCTTACTATAGTGATAAAGACATTTTCAAATTGTGTGATAAACCTTGTATCACACATATGTGCGATCTAGATCAGAACTTGTAAATGGGGAATTCCCTTTTTTATTTTTACTGGCAAAATGCCATTTTATTACTGATGTCATGTCTTATTTACAAATTATGTCACATCAATTGATTTATTAATAGATTTAAGAAAATGTAGTTATGACATTAAATTAAAAACTTTTTGGAAAACATAAAATAAGGTATGTAATAAATACAGAACTTCACATACGTTGTTTTTGCTTCATATTATTGCACTCATTTATTTTGCACAAAAACATACCACTCGACTGCTACGTGGTCTTGTATATATATTCTTGTGCAAAAAACGTGTGCAATATATAGGAAGAAAAAACAACAGGTGGAGTTCTGTTTATATAGTTAGCATTAATATTAATAATTTGTATTTAATGCAGTTAAGAGTTATATCAGTTTTAAAGAATAATACCTATTAAGGTATATTGTATGGAATGATTCTGATACTATAACAGTGTGTCTGTGAATTAAAAAGTTAAAACCTGTGAAAGATATGCCTGAATTAAAAACATACTAGTTTTATCTTTAGTGGACAGAGGTAGATATGAAGAATTGAAATCTGACATGATGAAAACAATTGAAAAATTTCTCACACATTTGTGAACATGTTTCTGAGAATGAAAGGTTATAGTGGCCACTTGAACTGCATACTCTATATTTATAATCTAGCATGACTAGCTGGGTCTGTTGTGAACTCAATTATATTTAAAGTTAACAAGATGAAACTGCAGTATGAATAATGACAACCCTCTACACTCTTATGTTGTTAGTTACTTTTATTTTAAATATTTCTTAATGGCTCTAGGAGGTATATCTGGAGTCCGATTTTTGGAATGGATTTCTGTTGATTATCTATAATTTTAAATTTGATTGAATTTTGTGTTTTAGATTATGGATCCATTTTTAATAATTGAATTTTGTTTAGCAAAGTTTTGCAGTTAGTCTGCTTAGTAAAAACTGTTAATGCATGGATGCCTAGCTGTGTATGTTGTTTTGTAGCATGATTATATAGCATGATTATATAGCATGAATGCTTGTTTATAGTATTATGGTCGCATGATCATTATAATGCATGATTTTTGTTGATGCATATTTGCATGTTTTGTATGCTTAAGAATAAAGGTTATACTATTTATTGTATGTAAATGTTAAAAAATGCCAGCAACTTAGGGAAGTGAGCTGTTATATATTAAATTGATATTCAGTGGGGAATGTATAATATTCAAAGTTGGAACAGAAGGGAGTGGGGGCCCAGGTACACTTCTGACAACTATGTTATGAGATATCATTATCAGAAAAGATGCACAGTCTTAACATTTTTAAATGCACCATTAATTGGTACCTGATAATAACCAATGTTAATGAATATGAACTGTTCTTTTTATTTCATTATATGTGCTAGTTGTTTCTTTCAGTTACAGCACACATGCACACACACACACACACACACACACACACACACAAAACACAAAAGCATGCACACACACTTACACACTTATATGGAGACCATTTTTTTAAAAGAATTGAATGTATTAATTATCTTAAAATATTTTGATGTAAACAATTGATTCACTATATATTGGTAAATGTTTTCTTTAAGTTCTTTATAAGCCTTTGATGTTTGTACATTCTTTTTATTGTATGCTATTACTATTAGTTTAATAGAAAAAAGTATAGGTATTATATCAAGTATCAGTAGGTACTTGTTTTTTAAGTCTAAATTAATCTACGAAATAAATAATTGACTAGTGTTGTGAAAGTGATTACTGTCTTAATGTAAAGTTATTTATGTTAATATAATATATATATATAGAGGATACTCCCCGAGTGTCTTGTGATATCATAATTTATCAGCATGAGTTAATAAAAGTAAAAAATCCGAGACTTGTCGAGGATTGTTATACTTTTATCAACAAGTGATATCACAAGATACGAGGAGGGGGTATTCTTTTTATCATCCATTATCATTCTTTTCATTTGTAGCAATTGTAAATAATGTTCATAATGTGGGTTGAATGTCACTATATATAACTTGTTAACTAGTTGAATGACAATTGTGTGACATCACTAATTATAGGTTTAGCATTGAAACATACATAGTGACATAACAAAAGAAGCAATATCTCCTAGGAGAATATCGCAGGAGATATCACAAATTATAGTGCCAGCGAAATCTCCTACAAACACCTTTAATGGATGATAAATGAAATAAGTAGTTTTGAACCGAGTCCATGGACACACTAACAACTCATTTCAAGACTTAAAAAAATTAGGATCTAATTTGAATACTTTAAAATATATACATTGTTTGGACTTGAATTCTTAGTAAGAACATTATACTTGTAACATAATTGTATTTGTTTTTTTGGATGATACGTGAACTTTGGTATAATACCAAAAACTAAAATATGTGTAAGCATTACTGACATACTTCAGAGAAGGGTATATGATGTTGTGTCATACATTAACTTGTAGTATAAATGTACATTCAGTTTTTCAATTTAAACATGACACCAAAAAACTTAGTAGTAATTCAATTACTGGTTGTACTTTCAAATGACTGAGTCAAGTTTTTTTCTTTAGCAACAAGTTTAGCTGTCATACCAGACTACACATTCTGGTCATTATTTGTCTGGCTGCTTTAACTGGATGGCTTTAAGAAGCATTAAATAGGTTCTTTCTACTGTATAATTAATAAACAAATAAAAATCATCCTGCTAACTTATGACAGATCATAAACAGATTTCAAGGCCATATCTGGGATGTTCATGCTAAGGCAGAGCTATTTAAGTTCTGGCCAGGGACCCTTCAAAGGCTGGAAATGAGCTGGATCGGTCTTGACTTTGTAAAGATATATGCAGAATCCTAAAAATATATGTTTTGCATGTTCTGTTTTTCTGTTCAGTCTCAATAAGCTTGCAGGAGATGGCCCAAAAGTGCTCTAACAATGACTTTAGTGGATGGCCCAAAAGTGCTCTAACAATGACTTTAGTTGCAACTGTCATACTACCAGCTAAATTTGGGTCTTTATGAAAGTATGGATCCTAACTCCAACATGGCGCTCAACCCTTATACCAAATCAGATACAGATCAGGGCTTTAGATCTCACTAATTTGGGCACAACGGGGACTTTTTTTCCTAAGTTCAGGAAGGTCATTTTAGGTCAATACTATCATTATAACAGCTACGGGAAAGTTGTCAATATTCAGAAATGCATTTCTAGCTGTTTTAAATGAAAATAAACTTAATATTTCAGTGGTTTTGAGGTGAGATATTTTGAAATCAGTATGTTTATATTTAATTTGGGCATGATTATTTTGGGCATCTGTATTTTGGGCACAACGTTTATCGCCTCGACTTTAATGCAATCTAAAGCCCTGCAGATAGTGCATATCTCCATCAACTGAAATGCTTAACTATATGTCCGACGCCATGTTTTATGCATTGTTAAATAAAACATTTCTTTCTTTCTTTGTATATGTTCTTCTTAAAGACTATCTAAAACACAATGATAATGAAACAAGAAGCCTGGTAATGCACAATAGGTGTTTGTTGTCTTCAATAATATTTCTCTATATTTCGATCCTTTTGTACAAATCTAGCTAGTAATATTTGAAATTGTATTATTGGTTTCCTTACCCCTAAATTGTTTTAAGTTAGATCAAAGAATTATGATCCTAGGTTGCATGGGTGCTGAGATATTGGTACCAATAGGTTTTTATATGTCAGCCATCTTGAAAATCCAATTTAGCCGCCATAATGTTATTTGGCCAAGTGGTTCACATTAAAAGTTAAAACTTATGGCAATGGACAACTTGTGGATGAAATTCTGTGTTTTTATCTGGAATGTCCACATCATTTTATTGGGCTGCTTGAAAAATCTACTGAATACAATCTCCATTTTGACGACGTCATTTGAGCATGTTCACCCACAGGAATTCTTGGTAATTTTCACCTGCGAGATAGTCAAGAAATACCAAAATTAGCTGGAAGTCCAGTAGTTGCCATTCAAAATGAGCCTCAATCTGCATGCTTACAAAAGTTGTTGTAATATCTTGTTGTTATTGGTGTTATATATTGGACATCTTTTTAATACTTAGTACTGAAATTGCTATTCCAGGAAAGTCATGTGAACATTTGTGATCAACTGTTAAAATTACAAATGACTGTTGGGTCATACGAAAGCCGCACATATCGTTATTTGAAGAACATGCTGGTAATTATTCCCCTATCGCATGCATACAGATCCATAGACAGCATATGCATCACTGGTTACACATTTTAGTTACTTTTTTATTATTATTTTTTATTTTTTTATTTTAGAATACAACTCATAACAGTTTTAAAGATAACTCACAGCTTTTGCATGCATGTCTATACTATATCATAGATCATATCTTAGAGTGTCAGCTGTTGAAATATTGTCATTAAGAAACAATTCAATAAAGTTTGAAAATAAAACAATTCTGTTTCAAAATTGCAGGTGCTTCAAAGAGCTTTTCAGAAAACTCTGGATCCAATTTCTCAGTTTGTTCTGCATGAAGCAAGGTTTGTCACTCCTTATTTATAAAATACTGCATTAATTTTATTTTTTGCATGTTAGTTATTGTATGATTGTTTTGATCACTGCACAGTGTTTTGAAATATACTGTAAATAAATAAGGTAAGGACTTTATTTAATAACTCCTATTTAGTTCAGCCATTTGCTATTAGGCTAGCTGTCTATTATGATGGCAGAAAGTAAATGACAGATACGGTTTGGAATGTAATTATAAAATACTTAATAGGAAAAATACACCTGGAAGACAAAATAGAATGGAATCCTTTCAGTTTAACAAATAATTTATTTAAAATTTTATTAACATACCGTATATTGCCGTGTATTAGCCGACTTTTGAAGACTAGAAACACTTTCCAAAAGAAGGGGATCGGCTTATACACGGAGGCAACAAATTGGCGCATAAATTTCCGATCGAAAATACTCGCGACAT
>JAECMU010260089.1:0-10985 GCA_016106625.1 Dracogyra subfuscus | reverse complement strand
GGGGGGGGAGGAGGGGAAGGACATTCATATTTACAAAATATGTAAAAATGAAACATTTAACAAGGTGGTTTTTTTTCATTAGTTATATTAGTTATTCACTAGCCCAACACTGAATATCACTAGCCATAGGAGTAGGGCTACCACAATCTAGAAGCCCTGCAAATCTTTTCACTTTACGACTAAAACAATTCATCATATCTATATAAATATACAAGTAGGCAATCCGTGCAATTGTTTTTAATTTTTTATTGCACTTTTTTTTTGCCTTGGACATTTTCATAATTGCAGGGCATGTGTAAACCCCATCTTTCTCCGAGGTGGAAGAGTTAACTTTGGGGGCTGCTGTTATAAATAAAGATATATATAGAGGATTCGTCACGAGTATTTTTTAATATAGAAAATATCAACCGAGTCTATGTTGATCGGTATTTGTCGAGGCTCTAATTAATTTGTTAGTAAATTACGGTACTAAAGTCGCTGCCATCGATAATATGACGTCATCACGATTAGCGCAGATTAGTTTGACGTCACGCATTTTAAACAAATCTTTGAAAACGTTACGCTCAGGTACACGGGTCTTGTTGGCATGTAAGCAAAGGACTCATTTACCGCTACACACAACCTAGAGACCGTACAAATTTACATACCATTATTAACCGGGTTAATAAAGTAAATTATCACATGGGTTTATGACATGGATATCATGGGTAAGTTATAGGATAAATGAGATTATAGCTTAAGAGCTTGAGTTTAACATGACTACTACAGGCTAGATATCTCACCTGACGTCATGCCAGTTGATATACTGTACATGGTCTACAGTACATTCCCTAATTCATATTTCCCATTGTTTTGCACACAACACTCGCCAGAAGTGATTTTTCTGAACAGGAAACAGTTTAGTTTACAGCTTGGTAGCTTTTGTTTGTTGGGTTTTTAGTGAAAAATAGGTGGTTTTTGACAAGTATTTTTGCTTGACATCAATGGCGGCACGTCATGGTCATTTTCAGGCATCGATAGCTGATTGTGACAGCTAATTTGATAATAAATTTGATCGTTTTATCAACAACGAAAATCACCAAATATTGGGATATAAATCGTAGTTCATTTTTTAAAAAAGAAATTCTAGTTAGAAAACTACTGTTATTGGAAATAATGGACATAAATACTGGACAGCTGGCCACAAATGTCTGTAAGTAAATGTAACTTTTTAGAATTTTGCCCAATTTTAATCACCATTAACGGATCTGAAATATAATAAGTACAAAAACCCATGAAAATAATGCTTACTGATTCATATATGAACTTTATTTCATGTATTTATAAAACATTTAAGTGAATATATGTAAGTAAAAGTTATAAACTTGTACTCGTTCAACGTGGCTTCTGTCAAAGATGAATCCAGTAATCTAAGGTTAAAAGGCTAAGATTATCTTGTCAACCGATGGCAAATAATTTGTATCCAGTTGCAAAACATGGCCATCAGTCAAGACCCTTACCTATGGCAAGTTATGTTGCAGATATGGCATTTGTGTCCGTGCCATCTTTAACTTTGCGAGCTGTACTATATTTTTGTAGGTATTTTGTTCGTAAATTATTTATTAATTTATGTTTCTATGACCAAAGTTCATTTTCTGTTAATACATATGTAGATATAAAAACATATACTTTGTTTATAAAAATGTTTGTATTGACTGTGAGTTAGAAGGTTGAATAAAACATTTAAAATAAAATGCCTCCTCCCCCAATCCAAATTAATTTTATCGTCTAAAAATATTTTTTTCATCTTTCAGTTTTGAGGCATGGTTCGACATCGAACACATCAATGATGATGAAGCAAATGAAAAATTGATCGCCGAGGAGCAGAAGAACAATATTCTGTCTATGTTGCATCAGGTTGGGTTTTAATCTATGCATATCATCACAAACGTTGCACACACACACACGCACACACACACACGCAAGGCAACCACAAAATTCTTGATGGCCATAAACTGATGCCGCAAAAAGCTGTTGCCAAATTGATCTGCAGTGGCATTTTTATCATTTACAGGGAACATTATTTTATTTTCAAAATCATGGTTCGCACGGTCTTGAAAAGTGCTTGAATTAAGAAGTTTGAATTGAAAATTGCAAAAGTCCTTGAAAAGTGCTTGAATTTCATGTGCAACTAGCGCGTCATTTTAACCAGAAATTACGGAACAATCTCAAAAGAAATTGAGAAATTTTTCTTCCATGTTCGCAGTTTCATTCCAGCACTCGCGACATTCCGCGACGCGAATGTACTCAGCCCATTCCTGAACAAATGCTATGTTCCGAATGCCTCAGCCGAGATTTACCGATTATTGATGAGCATAATATCCTTGTTTTGAGAACTGCAAACAATAGTCGGACGAGACGACATGGAATCACTTAGATTTTGAAGTTTTTGCAAACACATTTTCAGATTTAAACATGCCTAGTGGAAAGAGTGTTTTTAACAAAACGTGGTGTCAAAAATATGCATGGATCAGAGAGAGTAAGGCCGTGTCAAAGGTCGTGTGTTCTGTTGTTGCAAGGATATTAACATTGGTGCCATAGACAAGAGCGCACTCAAATCGCATGAAAACCATGAACCATGAAAGCTTTATTAGCAATGTTTCAAAATAATACAAAATTGATTAGCAATTACTTTTTAATGTTTTAAAAATGTATAGTGATGTCTGAAAGTTGTCTTGGCAAATCTCGATGTAACATTGGACAAAGTAACACACCGCTGAAATTCTTGTTCTTTCCACAGGCATCAGACAATTGTAAGAACTTTCATTTCGTTCACACGTTGCTGGCGGAAATCTTAATTTTGCGGAACCTTTTTTAATTTTTTTATTTTGGAGCATATTTTACTTATATATACAACAGGTTATACAATAATGAAATAGGCTACGTAGATTTATTTCTGCATAACCGATAAATGTGTCAGGCAGATTTTTATTTCTCAGAGACCTGTTTGCAACTATTTTCACAGATCCTCACCCCGTTCATGTTGCGGCGACTGAAGGCCGACGTCGAGTTGGTTATTCCACCGAAGAAGGAACTAATGGTGCTGGCACCGCTCACACGCTTACAGAAGGAGTTCTACTCCGCGACCGTCGACAGAACAATCTTTCAGAAGATTCAGGAGAAAAATGTAGGAATTGAGTCATACGTGCCAAGTTGTTTTAACTCTCCAGGCCTAGTGTTTAAAAACCTTTCAAAGTCTACACTTTAATGCCATGTAGATTGTATTCATGTGACGTCATGAGAGATTTAGGAGTGGGATGTGGCCCAGTAATACAGTGCATACTCGGTGCACGGTCAGTGTGGGATCAATCCCTGTTGGTGGACCCATTGGGCTATTTCTCGTTTCAGCCAGTGCACTACGACTGGTATATCAAAGGCCGTGGTATGTGATACCTTGTCTGTGGGATGGTGCGTTTAAAAAATCCCTTGCTGCTTATCGAAAAGGAGTGGCCCATGAAGTAGCGACAGCAGGTTTTCTCTCTCAATATCTGTGTGGTCCGACGCCATATAACCGTAAATAAAACGTTTTATTTAACGACCCACTCAACACATTTTATTTCTGGTTATATGGCGTCAGACATGTGGTTACGGACCACACAGATACTAAGAGAGGAAACCCGCTGTCGTCACTTCATGGGCTACTCTTTCCGATTAGCAGCAAGGGATCTTTTATATGCACCATCCCACAGACAGGATAGCACATACCACGACTTTTGGTATACCAGTCATGGTGCACTGGCTGTGATGAGAAATAGCCCAAAGGGCCCACCGACAGAGATCAATCTCAGACCGACCGCGCATCAAGCGAGCGTTGTACCACTGAGCTACATCCCGCCCCAGATATAAATGAAGTCACTAGGGTTTAAATGAAGTGACATCATTAGAAAATGGAACAGACCAAGTTAACTGTTCAAATGTGGTCTGTAGTCTGATATTTCTTTCAAGAAATATGAGATATTTGAAAAATGCTTCAGTTTACAATGGATATTAACCACATGTAGGTTTTAGCTTTGCAGTTGTTTCATATCCACAAATGTAATTTTTGACCAAAGGCATTGGCTTCTATTTATATCCTGCTTGAGTAGCAAACCCAGGGTTCAAACTTAATGGTTGCCTGATCGCCCCTGGCGACTGAAAACCCACAGTAAGTTTGTGCGCCTGGTGACTGATTTTGTAAAAACAAATTCGTGTTTTTTTCTTATAATCTGTTGCAATATTGTTGGGTTTTTTTTGAAAATATTATTAGGGCAAGTGAAAATAGATCCGGGCCAGTGAAAATGTTGTCACCACTTGCTCGGATGGCAACTCTTAAAAAAACAAAGGTTAAGCACGAGACACTGCAAACCACTTGTTTACTTACCTAGCATGGACAATAATCCACCTATTTTAAAACATACTTAACACTAGACTTCACTGTTTTAAGGGGAGCCATCATTTTCTCCCTATCTTTCCCTCAAGTCTACTGTCCGAACCAAAATGTTAACAACTTCAAAAAATTACTCTCCTACCTTTAATTACCATTACATTTCCCCCAAATTTTGTCCACACACAACTTGCTAAAAAACCATTACAGCAGGGTGCGCACTTAACGGTCGCCCGATCGCCCCTGGCGACTGAAAACGACGACGGGCGACTGAAAACCCACAGTAAGGTTGCCCGCATGGCGACCGATTTTTTCTTCTTCTTTTAATTAATATAAATAAAAGTACAGCTATGTAGCCTACTTTGCACCATGAAAAAGTGTAGGTCTGCTTTTACATATCAACATATGCCCAATATAAGAATAAGTGTAAGGTAAGTTAAGTCGCATGTAAATATGGGCACAAATTCATGTCGACAAGATTCAGCCCTGGTTATGTGTACACGTCATAGATCGTATCCACTGAACATTATATTTTAGGTGGGTTTTTTTTTCAATTGTTATTATTTCATTGAGATGGGGTGGTGAAGGAAGTGGTTGTGTCGGTTATACCAGTGCTCAGCGTTTTATTTAAATAGTGGGTTGGTTAAGTGCAGGACAATATTCAAAACAAATGTTTTCTCTTATAATCTACTGCAATATTGTTGCTTTTTTTAGAAAATGTTATTCGGGCAAGTGAAAATAGAACCGGGCAAGTGAAAATGCTGTCCCCACTTGCCCGGGTGGCAACTAACAAAAAAAGTTAAGCGCAGACACTGCATGTGTAGTTTAACTGTGTTTTACTGTATGCTTTGTTTTGCCAATAACGAGTAAAACCTTTTATTCCTACTTTTGATTTCAACTAAATGTATAAGCATACGAGACAAGGGGCAAGTGCCCCACCCCCCACCCCTCCCAGTGCTGGAGCAAAACCTTACATTCAGGCAAAAATGATTCAGAGCTTCAGGCAGAATGTGATAATCAGACATTTTTACCATTTATTTCTATCATTCTATACCCAGAATTATTTGTAATCCATGTAAAAATGTGCTTTGTTTGCATCCTTTTATAGCCGTTTGGTAGTAATGCTAATATGAATAAATTTTGTCATAACTGGCATATCAAAGACCATGGTATGTGCTGTCCTGTCTGTAGGATGATGCACATAGAAGATCCCTTGCAGCTTACTTGGAAGGAGTAGGTTTTCTCTCAATGTCTGTTTGTTCCAGCCAGTGCAGTTCGTTCCAGCCAGATCACCATGACTGATATATCAATGATTTTTATAATATCTGTTCTAGATATTTTGTCAAAACACTTTCCTGCATTTACTTATAGACATACAGGCTCCCATTTAAAATCGATATCAAATTGCACACGTGAGATAAAAATCAGTGTTATTAAAGAACCCAGTTTTCTTGTAATAACCAATAAAAATTGTGATACACATCAATGTGATTGAGCTCAAAATCGTGTTAAAGAACCTCTCTATAGTGTTAATACTAAATATTCCATTACCCAGACGGTGTGCACCTAGGCCGTGTGTTCCTAGGCCAGGGACAAATATTTTTTACCTGTAGTGTTGGTTATGATCGGTTTGTTTAGCAGACTTTGTAAATGAAATACATGCCAAGATGAACATGCAACTTAGAATAAAATGTTGTTATTTTTTGTTATAATAATTGGCTTGAAGTTGAAGTTCAATTTGCTTCTCACCAATCTGTCTCTTAAAATGTTGAAACATTTTGCTAGAGTTTATGCATATGTATGTTGTTTCAAGTGTTTTTGTCTTTGTTTTATGATCCCACACACACCGTTACATGTATGTGTGGTTCAAACATGTGAATATAATAATTTGAGTCTCTAACACATTCCAAGCTTTATTAATCTTTGATATAAATAATGCCCCTAAAATCACATTGTTTGTTTTTTGTTAATAACTATTTTTTGTTAGTATATTTCTTTCTTAAGCTGTTGGTTGTAGCTCAGTCATAGAGTGTTTGCCTGAGATGCAATGGTATGCAGGATCGATTGCCCGCCATGGACTATGCTTTCCCCTTATCCCACAATGGTCATGCATGGTACACGTGTCTACTGTCCTGTCTATAGGAAAATACATATATAAAAGATCCCTTGCAGCTTACTTGGCAGAGTAGGTTTTCTTTCAATGTCTGTTTGTCCCAGCCATTGCACCATAACTGGTATATCAAAGGCTGTGGCATGTGCTATCCTGTCTGTGGGATGGTACATATAAAAGATCTCTTGCAACTTACTTGGCAGAGTAGGTTTTCTCTCTGTCTGTCTGTTGCAGCGAGTGCACCATAACTGGTATATCAAAGACCATGGTATGTGCTATCCTGTCTGTGTGATGGTGCATATAAAATATCCCTTGCAGCTTACTTGGAAGGAGTAGGTTTTCTCTCAATGTCCGTTAGTTTCAGCCAGTGCAGTTCGTTCCAGCCAGTGCACCATGACTGATATATCAAAGGCTGTGGTATGTGCTATCCTGTCTGTGGGATTGTGTATATAAATGATCCATTGCTGTGTTAGAAAAAAAAATGTAGCAGGTTTCCTCTGGTGACTACATGTCAGAATTACCAAATGTTTGACATCCAATAGCCAATAATTAATTAATCAGTGTGCTCCAGTGGTGTCATTAAACAAAACACACCAACAAAAACTATGTCTGTTGTCCAAGTATTCAAATAAACATGTTAAATAAAATGTGCCGAGCTGCTGGTAACCAAATATTTCATTCCTTTTCTTTGGTCATGTTAATAATTGCCCATCTGTGACATGGGCTATGCATATGGTGTACTGGGTTTGCTATTAATTTATATCATGATGAAGAAAAGGAGGAATAAAAGAAGAAAATAGCTGGGGAAAAGAAAGAATTGTGGTAGTTTTTACAAATCGCCAATGCCCCAAAGCTGGTTTGTTAAAGGTGGTGATACCCCAGGGCTTCTAATAATTTTTTTTGTAAAATCCACTAGCCATAGGATTGGTGATTTAATATTTTTTTACTAGCCATGATTAAAAATTAACTAACCCCACTTGACTTTAAGTTAATACAGTTTTACAAAATAATAGTAATAATCAGATACATGTATATAACCTAAATAGGGCGATATAGCTTAAAAAACACTAACATTGGGGAGTGGGGGTTAGGATATTCATATTTTCAAAATGGACTTAACTGCAGCATTTGTTAAAGATGGGTAGCGGGCAGCAAAGCCCAGTGGTACAGTGCCCGCCTGATACACGTTCGGTCTAGAATCGATCCCCGTCAGCTAACCACTGGGGTTTTTCTCGACATCACCATATGTCCGACTCCGATATAACCGTAATTATAAAATGTTGAGTGCGTCGTTAAACCAAAAAACCAAAAAAAACCCCACATTGTTAAAGATGGTGATACCCCAGGGCTTCTACAAATTTTGTAAAATCCACTAACCATGGGATTGGTGATTTAATATTTTTTACTGGGCACAATTAAAAATTAACTAGCCCTACTTGACTTAAAGTTAATACTATTTTACTAATTAATAGTAATAATCAAATATGTAACCTAAATAGGGAGATGTAGCTTAAAAAACACTAACATTGGGGGGTTGGGGTTAGGATATTAATATTTTCAAAATAGATTTAACTGCAACATTTGTTAAAGGTGGTGATACCCCAGGGCTTCTAAAAAAAAAAAAAAAAAATAAAAAAAAAAAAATAAAAAAATCCACTAGCCATAGGATTGGTGATTTAATATTTTGTTACTAAACAATAGTAATAATCAGATATGTAACCTAAATAGGGAGATATAGCTTTAAAAAAACACACAAAGGCGGGTTGGGGTCGGGGCTAGGATATTAATATTTTCAAAAGACTTAACTGTGACATTTGACACTAGCCGTTAGGCATGTGCAATAGCAGTTATTTACTAGCCCAACATCGATTATCATTAGCCATGTGAGTGGGGCTACCATACTCTAGAAGCCCTAGATACCCTGTAGTCTCCTTGCTCTTTTACTTTAATTGGTAAACTATATACAGTGAAACCTGTTCTAATGACCACCTGTACTCAGCGGTCACCTGCCTTAAGCAGCCACCTGTTCCCCTCCCAAATGATTTATAATGTAAATGCACCTGTAATAAGCGGTCATCTGTGTAACGCGGCCAGCGGCAATCTAAATCGGATCCCAAATCACTAAAATGCCTGTATTAAGTGGTCACAGTAAATATTTACTATTATATAAAAGGGATATTTTAACAACACCGATAAGATGCAGCAAATAACCAATCATCACGTCTTCAGGAATACCAGTACCCATTTAGTCCCATCTCATTGCCTCTGGGAAGACTACGCTTGACATTTATAGATTCACTTTGACCGGGAATTAGCCCATGTCTTTGATAGTTTTAAGAAATTAGGCCTTCATTCGTAAATAAGCCCACCCCCAACTTCCTCACCTTATAAATAACACAAATTGTAAGTTTGCTCAAAGTTCATTTAAAAGGTCATACCTCCTGCTGATAATTAAACACAAATGTAACACACTATTTTACCACCAGTGAGATTTAGCAGCCTAACGGTAACAGTGTGTAACACGGTTTTCAATTTCATGCCTGCAGTATTTCTTTGAAGTACACAAGCCCAAGTCTGAACAAAAAACAATGCCTATTTTTACCACCACTGGGTTCGCAGTTAATGCTAATTAGGCAAATACCTTATTCTGAATGGCTAAGAACAATGACCTAGATTGACAATTCTTCTTAGTGTTAGTTGGTTACCGGTGTCAGAAAATAGGTATACCTTTATTGGTTAATACATTATACATTTGGGATATTACATGTCCACAGGTACAATATCTGGAGTGGGGTAACGGGCAATATCTTGAGTAGTAGAGACAATCTTAGGAGGGGAGAAGCCATATTTATATATAAGGTCTATATTTTCATACTGCAGGCCTGCTACAGACATTTGCACACACATTTTTTTTTAAATAAAGTTTAACAATGAACTTTTACAATAAATTAGTTTGTGTGCGTGTGTGTAATTTAACTGCATATACGTTTATTTAAAAAATTAAAATTAAATAAATAGATGTAGCTGCCGAAGATGGCAAAATAAATACAAGTATAGAGAATGTCCAATCCACTCTAAAATTTGATTAAATGAAAAACGAAGACCACACGAATTTGATGATAAAAAAAAGAAGAGTACTCTTTATTCAACAACTGGATGCATCTGGGGTTGTTTTGTTTTTTTCCCCATGGAAGTAAATGGAATTGTGTATTTTATTTAGAGTATAATGTGGAAATGTTATCATTGCACATGCTTTAACCATTTTGGTTGCTATTAACGTCGTTTATTGTCGCCAAGCAACAACATTAAACTCAACGTAGTCGCATTCTGTGTGGGAAGCCATGGCGTTGCATCAGGTTTGTCACGTTTTAGTGCCTCTACTCAGAAGCGCCATCTGGCCTCTTTCTTTTCGAAATTTGTAAAACGATATATTTTTTAATATCAAGTTATGGTTTATGCAGTCAATTGCACAACATGTTTTAGGCATCTTGGCCGTTAACTGTCGTAAATGATCGACTAAGTTGACTAAATTCACTATCAAACCATACGTAACTAAGGCGAAGCATCACCGCGTCACGTGATAAACAATGGCGGATAGGGCCGAAGTACCCGTATGTTCGGTTCCGAGAATTGAGTTTATTGTTAATTTCTGTTGTTTCAAGTCTTCTCAGCATTAAATTCTGGATGTAAATAAACAGCACTGGTAAGTAATTTTAACATAGAAGGTGTATTTCTGATAATTAGATGCTAGTAAAAAACTAGGCCTAACAATTTAATTAATAAACAATTATTATTTATTAATAACAGTTAAATGGAACACTAATTAATAGATGTGCTACTGGACGTTTTTTTGTTTTCTTCCTAGTTAACTTTATTTTAATTATCATTATTTAATTAAAAATAAAATAAAAAAATGGCCCCTTGTCTGGGAATAATCCCACCCTATACTAAGCTCACAATGAGTTGTATCGCCCCCCTGGGCTTATTTCCGATCAAATATGACAATACACCTCATGAAGTAAGAATTAAATAACTAAATTGAAAAAGAAAACAAATTTATTGAGAACGGTTAATTAATTCCATGTGCATTTTTTTTTAAAGAGGCTACATGTCAAAACATTATTTATAGTCAATTGTGAAGCACACATCAGTCATTTAGCAGTACGGATGGTAAAACAAAACAACAACAAATGTTTTAAAGACACTATATGTGGCAACCTGTAATCAACGGCCACCTGTTAAGCTGCCACTTTTATCTACTCCCTTTTGTGACCACTTAAGACAAGTTTGACTGTAATAAGAATATCCTTTGTGGTGGAAGCAGGTTTCCTTTAACACTAAGTCATTAATCGTTCCTAGACAAACGACAGCACGCTTGAATCTATGATGGATATAGGCACAGTGATAAAGTTTATCACCAGTACTGGGGCGGATCTAGAGGGGGGTCCAAGGGTCCGGACCCCCCCCCCCCCC